>JAPKLX010000024.1:927212-1058949 GCA_026898415.1 Leonotis leonurus | reverse complement strand
AACATCAAGATATGGCTCTACTAAACAAGTAAAAAGTGCGTTTATCATGAGAATATATAGTATTCTCAGTTCTTGTGTCGATCCGTTAATCGAGATATTGTTACTTAAGATCCATTTTTCATAAAGTGTTGAATCTTCGATTCAATCACTCTGGTAATTGCATTTAAGTGCAATAAGTGTATTAACACCTAGCTAATTTAATTAATTTCTTGATAAATAAATCCTTAAATTATAAGTCCTAAGTATTAATCCTTACTTATCCTTATAAGATTAATACTTTAAATCTATCATAAAAAAAATTAGAATTATTAATCCTCTTAATTTAGGATCTAATTATTAAATTGGATTTTCTTTGATTAAATACATAAAGTATATATTACTATCCTTCTTCAACATTTAATAATATCAATTAATGTTGTTTAATTAAATTTTATCTTATTGAATATTTTAAATTAATCCATTTAATTAGTTAAGTATGATTATTAATTACTTTAATTAATTATTAATTATCTTAAATTTAAGAACTGGGCCCATTTGATGTAATTATTTTCGGCCCAATAATAATAATACTCAGCCCAATAGCTCTATGGCTCAAGCCCAACACTTAATTTAATTTCAGCCCACAATACCTGCAACCCGGCCCAAAAACCGGCCCACGACCCGGCCCAATTAACACAACCCTACTTTTCTAACCCAAACCTTTTCCTCCCCCAGACATTACACTCTCTACCTCACTCTCTCCTTCACTCTCGCCTCTCTGCCTCGCTCTCCACTCCCTCTCTGTTTTCTTCTCCCAGAAACACAACCCTACCCACTCTTTTTACTCTCTTTCGTTCTCTCTGCTTTCTGCTTTCTCTCTCAACCCTTCTTTCGCTACTCTCTTTCCATCGCCCCCCCCTCTCTGCTCTCAGAACAGCGAAAGGGTTCGACTTGATGTTGCTGTCGATAATTCCTCTCCCTCCAAGGTAATCCTTCTTCCCTATCTCTAATTCTGTTTCTACTACCTTTAGTTTCTAATTTCTGTTTCTTTCTCTTCTAGCTTCAAGCTCTCGTTTTAATGGTTTCGGTAGTAAGATAGAGCTCGTTCAAGCTCCAGTTTCTTTTATGGAGGCTAATGAGGTCCTAAGGTAAAAACCTAGCCTTCTTTATTTCTGTTTTTAAATTTTCGAACTCTTAATTGTCTGCATGTTAGAGAATTATGCTCGAATTTTTCTGATTGCACAATTAAATTCTGATTAAATTTTCTGCATGCTAGAAACAGTCTTTTAGTTTCTGATTTGGAATCATTGATGGCTGTTGATAGTTTGGTTAAGTTTGAGATGTTTCAGAGGTTGAGCTTCTTGTTTGGTGTTTTGGAATTTGGGATAGTTTGATGAATTCTTTCCCTGCTATGTATATCTATATATGATAAGCTCCTTCCTTTAATCCCTTATCAATAACTGACCCTTTTTAAATTATATTGCAGGTTTGGCAGCTTGGATGGAGGGTTGAGTTCTCAACTCCCCGAGTGAAGTTACTGGTTAAGCTAAGTTGTCATTCTTGTTTTATATTTTCAGTTTCTGTTATATGTGCTTAGTTTTAAGTTCCAGAACTAAATTGATGCTAAGTGCCCCTTTTTCTTATTTCTAGTTGATGATATTTCTTTGACAGAAACATAACTTCTCATTCTGATTCTATAATCTGGAAATTGTGTGCTTTGCCTTAAATAATTGCTTATAGCTTTTGTTTAGACTATGAACAGGTATATATATGTTAAGTTCAATTTATAGTCTTTAAACTGAGCTTTGAAAACATAGCTATACATATATCTACTGATCCTCCGTATGGCTGCAACCTAACTTCATTTTCTGGAATCTTGATTTTAAATGAGGGCAGGAACAGATTTTGAGTCTGTGAGGTTTATTGAATTTCAGAAATATAATATGTTACAGTTTTAAATTTCCTTGGTTTATGTTGGAGTGCAATTTTTTTAGTGGTATATAATTGTAGATTAACTATAAGATATGAATTGAAGTTAAGGATAGAGAAAAGTTTCATTACCTAAATCTTTAACTCCTTCTTCTTCCTGTGTGAATTAGAGGCTGCAGTACTGAGAGTGTTTTAGGTGGTGTGTATGTGGTGTTGAACGTATTAATGCAGCCCTTGCATCTCTTTTTATAGTTGATTTTTAGTGTGTTGTTGGTAGCTTAGTACTTAAGTTTAGAAGCTAGTTCTAATAGACCTAATGCTATTCTTGTAGAGGCAATGGATGAAGACTTGGAGCAGGGTATCTCTCCCTCACTCAACCGAAGGGAAACAGCCCCTCTGCCCCTGTTTCTCTACTTGCTGCACTGCAGCCGTCTACTCTTTCCTCTCACAATTGCAGCACATGGCTGCTATGTTATTTACTTAGATCTTTCCATAACCATATCTATGTAATAATCATTCTCTTACACTTATAGAAATGTTTCCTTCTTTCCTTTATTAATACAACAGCAGCACATGCTGCTTTATACTATTCTTATCTCTTTATTTGCTTATTACCAACAATGTAGGATATATGTATATTTATATAATGTATAGCTTGTAGTTTATAGATGTAACTTAAGTGTATCATTGTATTATCTTTCTTTATTTTATTCAATATACTTGAGTGTTTTTATCCAATTCACTTTCCAATCTCAACACTTGCATGTGGTATAGTTTATTTCTATACTTATGTTATGATTGTGTTCTTATATCACTAGCAACATTCTCATCCACATATCACTATGTATCCATATCTTTATGTTATGATTGTGTTCCTATATTATTTGAAACCATTTTCAGCCACATATATATATATATAGCAGTCGTGTGTTGCTTTCTTAATTAAGAGACAAATTTTCCATATTTCACATGTATTCATATATCAATTATAAATCATATATATATATATAATCTATAGACAAGATAATACCACATTACATTGTGGTGTATGCAACTAATGCATACCATTAAATTGTACCAAGGTACATCTATATAACATGTAACATATCCCTACCCTTCTTTATTTCCCAAGTATGACATATACTTTATAAACATTAATATCTTTTCAAGATATTTTTAAAATTTATAAATACTTATCATCTTAATCCAACCATTCTTCTTAAATTATGTTAAACTCTAATTAATTAAATAAAGTGTTTAATATATAAATAGTACTCGAACTCAATTATCGTTTATTTCAAAATTTAAAATACGGGGTATTACATACAATCTATTAACATTTTCATTAATTAATTACACATGTAATTGTTGACTGATTCATATAAATAACTGCTATTTTTAATTGTAAGAATTAGGACATGTTTTTTTAAAAGTGACCATCAAACTCTGAATGATTTTAAATTTACAGTTATTAATCTTGTTAATTAAAATTAAAGAAAAACTGGCGTCAAATTATTAACGTTAAAAACTTAATTTTTATATATTAATAGATTATGTCATCTCAAAACAAAACATGTATGAATGATATAACAATTACAATTTGTTTTTTGGAAAATAAAACAAAATTTTCATTAACAGAGAAAAGAGGTAATATTACCTCAACATAACAACAAAAGCAATAACTACAAACATCCTCAAGAATTCTCAATCCAATAATGTAAATCCCGATATTTCAAAATTTAACTTTATTACTACCAAGTCATCCTCATGTTCTAATCTTCAGTTCATTCACCATTTTTCTCTCATTCCACGTTTCCACTTTGAAAACCACCACATTTCTCGAACTTCAAATCAGCTACACCATCCCAAACCCAAATTCACGCACAAACCCTTTTTCTTTTTATGTTGTTGAAATGTGGAAGTAGATTAACGGAGTTTAGGTTTGGGAATGAGATTGGAAGAGAGAGTTGAGGACGAGGGATGAGCAAGAACTAAGTGAGATGCGTAGGGTTCTAAGAGGTTTAAAAGTTGAAAGCAACGGGAGAGATTTATGGTGTTGGGGAAAAAATAATGAGAGAAGTTACTGAAAGAAGGTTACACCTTCCTTTATCAAAGAGACTAGTCTGCTAATGTTTTTCTGGATGCAAATTTCAATTAGATATGGAGTTGTGGGGCCTATGCTAAAGCCAAATCTCATGCTTGGTGTGCGGTGCGGAGGAGAATTCCTTCGAAAGTGGAACTGAAGGCGTTGAGAGCCTCTAGGTTCGGTGGATTGTCGTCCGCCTCACAAGCTACCATGAGCGAGGTTGAGGACCTGCGGCGCCGAATCAAGGAGCAGGATCGCGAGCGCCAAGAGTACATTGCTGAGCAGAGGAGATTGGTTGACCAGATGGCACCATCAACGGCCACCGTTGGAAACTGACGACGGAATTTGTATTCCGTCGTTAGTAACGACGGTTACTATTCATCGTTAGCTAACGACAGACTCTATATTCCGTCGTCAGAAGGGCTAACGACGAACTAAATATAAACGGACATGATACATCGTTAGTCCGTCGTTAGGCCTCACGGATGACGAATTTTCATGGCTAACGACGGAATATTCCGTCACCTGTGGCCCTTTTTTTTGTAATGAGGAAATGCAGGTGTCTGTCGGAAAATATTTCAACGTTGTGCCTGCTTTGTGGAGAAGAGGAAACGATTGAGCATATCCTCTACGAGTGCATCAATGTAAGAGGAGCATGGGATAAATGTAAAAAGTTATTGCAAATTCAGACAATATTTCCTAACAACCTTTATAATTTGAATTAATTGTGAAATTCATACCAAAAGGAATCACTACGTTTTGTTAATCTTCATTTGAGAATAAAAATTTAGATTAGAGTTTGGATTGGTAATTGTGTTGAATATTGTTGAACAAAATGTCTATAATCATCATTAATTAATATTCCATTTCGAAAGGTGGAAGATCAAGTATGTCAAAAAGAAGTAAAATAAGAAAAAACATGCTATGGAACTATCAAGAGTGACAAAAATACAATAAGTACTTAGTAGATACATAATTTCGAGTGTGATCAGAAAATAACGGAACGACCTATGATTGAGTGATATATCGATTAGCTACGAGGGACCAGTCTCCCTACAAGAAACGACAGAGCGCTCTAGCACAACATTTACTCACGAAGTAATTTTCATTTTGATTGTGCACAAATTTTGATAAATGATATATCGATTAGCTATGAGGGGCCCTGCTCCCAACAAGCAACGGCAGTGCTCTAGCGCAATATTCACTCCTTAAAATTCACTATTTTTTGTTTAATTGAAAATATAATATTATCCTTTTAATTTAATTTAAAAATTGACAATCTTTTAATTTGTTGTAAGTTTATCTAAATTTGGGTGATCTTGAATTAAAAACGATGTGGCATTAAAAAATTTAATAATTAATTTATGTGACATTTTAATTATCCAACGTGACAATATATTTTACTCATTTTGATATTATTTCTACTAAGCAATTTTTGTTTCTCAAATAAATAAATTATCTTTACACAAAAAATGAGTATGACATAACTCACATATGTGGCATTAATATAATTTTTAGAATTAATTTTATAAATCCAATGTGACGTTTTAAATATTCAATGTGGCAATATATTTTACTCATGTTTGATACGAGGATTATTTATGCTAAGCAGCTCTTGTTTATTTAGCTTATCTAAGCAATAAATTATCCCATCATGAAAAATGAGTATGATGTTAATGTAGCTCATGGCAATATAATTTGTAACAATTAATTTTATAAATCCTACATGTCATTTAAATTATCCATAAAATTCGTAAATCTTACATTTTTATTTTCTAAAATATAAATCACTATCATAAATATTGAACGTAAAAACAATATTTTGATTTTTTATTTTATCAAAATAGAGATATTTCAAAATATTGTTTATATTTTCAACATTCCAAAGCGATAAGATATTTCTCATAATAATTTTGTTAAATTGCCAAACTTTCACAACTTTAATTATTATTATCTTCAATTATTTTTTTTAAGAAAAAGACTTTAATTGTTATCAATGTGATATTTAGTAATTTTCTTCGACATAATATTAATATATAATAAAATGTACCGAACTATAATCATATCTAATGTGTCTTCTGCTTATGTATTTAATTTCTGAAGTCTCAAAAAAAAGTCATAATAAGACACTTTCGGTTTGGAGTCTCGTATTGTTTATATTGCATGTGTCTTTTATTTTAATAAAAAATATTTCAAAATATTTTATTTTATGTTCAATACTCATGAAAGTGGTTTATATTTTAGAAAATTAAAATGTAAGGTTTGCGATTTTTATGTGTAATTTAAATGACATGTTGGATTTATAAAAGTATATTGTCATGTATGTGAGCCACACCGTACTCATTTTTTAGGTATTTTGAAAAGGGAAAGAAACAAGAGTTTCTTAGTAGAAATACTATGAAAATGAATAAAATATATTGTTACGAGTAATTAAAATGTCACATTATATTTATTAAATTTATTATTAAAAATTATTGCCATACATGAGTCACATTATACTCAATTCTAGACCACTTTAAAATTTTATCAATTCTATCAATCAACCAAACCACCTCTCGGTGTACTAAAACTCATTATTTGTAGTACATGTTGAGACGTACGAGGACTGACCCACCATCCATGGTGGACACAACTTAACGTGACATTGTCAAATAAGTATACGAGTCATTATAATTTTTCATTTATTTAATTATTTTGTATTGAATAGTATTAAACTATATCCTAATCATTAAATTATAAGCTACCATTATAATTGAATCATAAGTTGAAAAGTGAAAAATAATAAATTTTTTGTTAAAAATATAAATATTTATCACCTTTGGGACAACTAAGCATTTTCAACATTGAAATGATGCGAAATTACATTTTTGTATTAATATATATCCTCTAACTAGTATGGTTTGTTGAGATTTAAATTCTTTGGAGGCTCCCTTCCCTTCCCTGGGAATCATGAAAATGCATGAAAAACCGTTTTAAACGTACTGTATAAATTAAGAATAAGGAAACAAATAAATTATTAGTAATAGAAACAAAGTGAAGAGATAGATAATTAAGGTAAGGATGTATATATACAAGTATGAGCTATATATAGGTAGAAATTGAGGAGAGGAGAAGAGAGGAAGAATGAGATTTAGACAAGGCGTGTGAGCAAAGACCAGATAGGAAACACCAATAGCAGAATAATCCCCACGGTGTTTGAGATGCCATGGCTCTGCGTAAACGAGTTCCTGAACCCACCCGATGCTCTGATATGCTCCTGCAACAAATAACAACCGATCGCCAGGCAAATCCCCACCCCCATCCATTCCTCCCTCAGATCGTGCGCGAAGAAATTGGGCGAAACCACCAGCAGCAGAATCAACGATCCCGGCATCTCCAGCCAGTCCGGGAAATGTCGCGGGAAGAAGAGCCGGAGCACCACCGCGATGAACGCTATCCACTTACCTACTTCTCCTCGAAGGAATTTGAATATCAGGTGAGGGAGGCTGAAGAAGATGTAAGGGATTAGGAGCGAGGTCAGCATGTTCGTTCTCCAATTCGTCCGATCCAAAATCAGCAGATATCTGTACCAATCGATTATAATCATTACTCACCATCACAATTTGAAATCCAATCGATCTGAAAAGGAATTGAGTGTACTACTGACATAGCAGCGAAGGAGGCGAGCCATTTGAGGAAGGAGGTGCCGAAGGCGACGCCGCCCAATTTTGTGGCGTGGTGGAAGAGCTTTTGAGCGGCGGCTTTGAGCTCGTTGAAGTCGGAATCTAACAATGCGGCATTTTCTGCCTCGCCTCTCATCGTAAGATAATCAATTCTCCCCATTTTTTTCTCTATCAAGAGCAATAGATCTAGTCTTCTTCTTCTTCTACTACTACTGCTACTATGCGTTGTGTGTTTGATCAATGGCATTATCAACGCTACTGAGAGTGGTATTTATCGGTAGGGGTAAGGGAAGGGACACGCATACATGGATGCCGATGCAGAAAGCATTGCGTTTTTGCGGATCCTAACTGCTTGTGTGCCCATCGTCTTCTGCTCTCATCAATATCATTATCTCTCCCCTCATATATGCCAATATATCTATGTTTGGTTGTAATATACTTCCTCTCCCTCAGTATCTTATTCCTATTTTGACCCGACACGAATTTTAATAAAATTAGTTGACTTTGATTGGTAAACGATAAAATGAGTGTATAGTGTTGTACGTAGAGAAGAAGTTGCCAAAAATAGAGAGAAAAGTAGGAAGAAACTTGATGGACGAACTAAAATGACTTATTTTCATTTTCGGGTGTAACTTATTTTTCAGAATGCAAAAAGTTATTCTTGAAAATACGTGGATCCCATTACCTTTTCAACTTTTACACAACTCAATTTTACATAAATAAACAAATAACGAGACGGATGAAGAGGGAGTACTAATTAAGGACGCAAGGTGTCTATCAATTTTTTTTTATTATTATTATAGGATGGTCTACTTACTATAAGACCATCTTTATTGATGACACCCAATTGGATGTCATACGAAAATGACAAAAAAAAAATTATCCAATATTAAATCAAAACTAAAAGAAAAGGCATGACATTCATACTCCTCGGTTAGACCTCCGATCTTTATTTCCAATTGAGTTATCCAATAATATGGTGTATATACTAATTATTTTAAAAAATATTAATAAAAAAAATATAAAAATATATGAAAATTCATAATTTTAAATTCTCTATAAATAGAGTAGCATGTTCATATTTTTTGAAGCACAATTAATTTTTATCTATTTTCTCACATATTTCTCATTACTTCAATTTTATTTCATTATCCAAATCATGAATCCAAATAATTTGATTGAGCATATTTGGCACTAATAATTAATATGCAATGTCGTTTATTTATTAGTTTTGTAATTTATTGTCTAATGCATCTATTTGTATTTTGGTTTACTTCATGTTAATTATATATCCATTTCATATGTATTTGTTATTGCATTAATAAATCCGTTGTTTATTTTAAATTTATGAAATAATTAATTATTATAATTATAAATTAAATTTTTTAAATAATAATTATAATATAATTTTTTATTTTAAATATATTATATATATAATTAATGAAAGTAAAAATTAAATATTTTATTAAAAATTGAAGTTATGGATAAATCATAAACATTGTAAAAATAGATTATGTTATAAATTGTATAAGTAAAAAAAAAAAATTAATATTTTATTTGAAAGATTCGCCTGTGACGTGAGGGTTGTTCATAAATCTATAGTATAAATGATCAAAGGCACTCATCAGTTGAACTCGAATCTACCGTCATGTCGGCTAATTTTGTTGATTTCAGTTTTAATATTATGATGGTTGACTTTATTCCCACACATGTCATCATATATTTGAATTTGGCTCTTTGTTGCCAAGTTATTATAATTTAAAATTAATTTAATGATAATTTTTTTAAATTTGATTTTTTCATGATAACTAATTTTAATAAATTAATTTTAGTGTTTGCTTTAATATATAAATTATAAAATTTTTAATTTTGAACTAATTTAATAATACGATCTTTCAAATAATCAATTATATATTTTCTCCATCCCGCTAGATTAGTACGATCTTTCAAATAGTCAATTATATACTCCCTCTATCCTACTAGATTAGACACATTTGATTAAAATATCACACTCAATTGAATATAAAATGTGTCTAATCTAGCGGGACAGATGTAGTATTTTAAAATCTATCTTACCACTCAAAGTAAATACTACCTTATAATCAATTTATTTAATATAACAACATATATACCTTAGAGTCAATTTATTTAATAACATATAGAGTTTTACATTCCTTGAAAGATTATTTTTGTATACATTGTGGTATATGTTTTTCAATAAATAGAAATCTTTCTACATTCATATTGATAATTGCACGACTGTTGTGCTGGATTGTCATATTAATACTTGTGTTATAATTCTAATGGACAATAAAAATATGGAACAAAACCGTAAAAGTTAAAATATCACTTCAATTATGTAATTACTTCAATTACATAATTACATAATGCATTTTTTTTTTCATATTATCATTTAATGTGAGTATTTTTTATTTTACGGTGAATATTTTATTTTTATTTTATAAAATGGTAATTTTACCTATTAACTCAAAAAATATTTAGTTGCACGTGAAAAAATATTGATCCCAAAAAGAGCAAGTTTGGTGTATTCAAACTCCAACTTTAACTCGTTTTCTTTGAACTGCAAGATCGAGACCAGATTATTGACTTATGTGCCAGAGAGAGACTGAGCTGCTAAGATAAACTCTCTACATCAAAGTGAGTAATATGTTACTCCCTCCGTCCACGATAAGTGTATCGTGGAGGAGTGGACACATATTTTAAAAAAAAGTATGATGTGTTTTTTTAGTGGAAAAAAGAGTCCACTAATATTAATGTGATAGATTTTTAATCTTATTTTTTAATGCTAACAATCATTTCATTAAATTTGAGTAGGGAATCACAATTAATTAATTTTATAATCTGAAATAGTTTAAGAATAGAATTAATCAAATTTATCCAATTATAATTACACAAAATTCGATAACTTAAATTGAATGAGAAACTGACATTATTAAAATCTGAATAACTAAATAAACACCATAAAATTACACTGACATCATTAAAATTATGGAGGCAAATTGCATTAAGTGGCTTCAAATTTTCCCACCAATTACACAATGCAGAGTCATTATTTTCTAAATCAAAATCATTATATAAATACATCTAATCAAGTCATGAGAACACAACTATTCATCACAAATTCCATATTTTTGCTGCAAAATGGGTCTTAGCAGAAGACCAGACTTGAAGATGGAAGAGAAGAACAAGATTGCCCAATGGCTGCTTCAACACACTCAACATGGATACATCAAAAAAAGGTGCTAAAAAACAAGCTGCTGAGATTTTTGAGGTTATCATCTTCACCATTCGAACAATCTGGAAAAAGGCAAAGAAACAAATAAAGGAAGGTTAGGCAATACACTTTGCATCAAGAAGAAAAGGTATTTCTCATAGGGATTTAAAGTTCCTAGATGTTGATAGAATTAAATCTCTAACTACTATAGAAAGATCATCAATCAGAAAAATGGCATCCAAACTGGAAGTTTCGAAAAGTTTACTTGGAGATTGGATTAAGCAGAAACTCTTGTGTCCAAACACAAGTGTTATAAAACATGTTCTTAGTGAGGAAAATAAGATAGCAAGGCTAAAATTCAGCCTTAGTCAGCTACAATATGATTCATCAAATGAAAACATAGCATATAATTCAATGCATGACACGATGCATATTGATGAAAAGTGGTTCTTCATCACTAAAATAGCAGATAAGTTTTATCTATTATCTAGAAAAGACAACCCATATAGGGCATGTAAAAGCAAGAGATACATCACCAAGGTGATGTTCATGTGTGCGGTGAGCAGGCCACACATTCAGAGTAATGGTACAGTCAATTTTGATGGAAAAATTGACATATTCTCGTTCACATAACAGGTCCCAGCCAAAGGAAGATCAAAGAACAAAGTTAAAGCCACTTTGGAGACAAAACTCATTCATTCAATAAATAAGGAAGTCATTAAAGAGTGTATCGTCAATCAGGTTAAATTGTGTTAAGATTTATATTTATATATTTATTTGCTATCAGGATGAATTCATCTTTTAATAATGAGCACATTTTTCAAGTTTTACCAGCCATAAAAGCAAAATGGCCAGCAACATCAAGCAAAAATAATCAAATTTAGCAAGATAATGTCAAACCACACCTACATCACAATGATCCAGATTTTATTATGGCTGCAACTGCAGACGGTTTCAATATCAAGTTATTTAGTCCCCCCAAATTCTCCAAATACAATTATGCATAATGTCTCAACTAAACGTACATCATTATCATTTGCTCTATCTCAACCCTTCTTAATTAAGAATTATAAATCATAAATGGTTGTTAGAGAGAGTGAAAATATCAATACCAAGCTCAGTCCAAACATAAATTAATCACATGTTGCACCCTGCATAACTCCATCCCTCAAACCAAAAGGCATCATATAGCTCATTAATTCAACTCATACTAAATCACACTATAACCTTTTAATCAAACAATTACCTACAGTTGAATTGGACCACTGTTGATTCCGAAAGAGCTAGATTGGTGTATGGGGCGGGGGGAATACACCAATTCAAAACTTTTAGGGTTTTCTTGTTTTTATGATTAAGATATAAGGCTTAAGCACACTTAATAGATAAGATAACTTAGAGTGGTAAAATAAATCTTCTTATCAGGAAGACTTAATTTTACTCAAATAAAACCTTATGTGAAGATAAACAATAATCAAGAATAACAATAGTAGGTTAAGCTTGATTAATGTTGTGTGCGGAATTTGGTGGTTAATGCTCTTATTTATGAGAAAACGATTTATTACTAGTTAATACAGTTTTGTATGAAAGAGTATGAAGAATGTGAATGAGAGGTAAACAAGAAATAAAGAACGCAAGTAGTTAATGTGGTTCGGGATAAAATTTCCCTACGTCCACGGCTCGATCAAACCTAGATCAAAAATCCACTAAGCTTTCTCCTTTTTTTTTTACTCGTTGAGTACGAGCCACAAGAATTATCAAAATTGGATAACTTCTTGTGATTACAATTCTTCTTCCTAAGATTGATAACTACAATTTAGGGTTACAACTGGATCAAAAACAAGATCCTAACTTGAGGTTTTGTATACTGTTTTTCCAGAAAATAAACCTTCAAAGACTATAAAACACTCTTGAGAATTCTAAGATTGATTTGGAGTGTTTTGAACGTTGAGAGCTTGAAGATTTTTGAGCAGAGTAATAACGATTTGAAAGCTTGAATTCTCATACTCTTTCCTGGAAGTGGATGTGGTATATATAAAACCATGGCTGGAACTATCCGTTAGAGAGAGAGAGGAGTCCTTCCTCTTCGCATTAATGACTGCATTAATTGCATGGCAGTGTTGTTGATACACGAGCTGCCATATGAGCGTCTTGATTCACCTTTCACGCGATTTCCCAATGCATTGCCATACTAGGAATGATTCATCGTACTGCAATTTGATATTCTTGTACTTCATTCCTAAAAATATGCTGTTGATGTGATAATACACCGAGTGGTTGACTTATGACAAATTTAGGTATATCGGCAGTCCACCATAGTTTTTGTGAGGACCAGCTCGTTTGCATTTGATCTAGCAGGTCGCTATGAGTCGAGCTGCTCTTTCACAAGTTAGTTGGTTTGGTTTTCAATTTGCATTTATGACTTCATGTTGAAAGAATCTTGATAGCAAATGAGATTTTAGGGACATGTCGTTTTTGTGAAAAACGACCTGTTGAGATTTCGACAGCGGGCTGCTGAGAGATATTTTCTCTAGTTGTTCTTCCTCTTGAGATGTCTTCAAGTATATAAGTCTTCTATCCTAGTAACAACTTGATTATAGGACCGATAGTAAATTTATTCATCTATTCCTTTTACATGGTAGCTGTTTACAAACTAACTCTAGAAGGACAGATCGATATAAGTAAGTTTGAAATTTCAAACTTCTTTTACGATTTGTGATCTGTAATAAAATAAATTCTAGGTATCTAAAACCAAGACAAGTAAGGTTGACAGCGAGCTGCAAGTTATGAGAGGCAGATCGTTATTTTTACGAAAATGATCTGCTCACAACTTTAAGACTCGCTGTCTATACAACTTAGAAAATACTCATCTTAGTAATCAATGTGTCCAGGATAGCTTTTATAAGAATAATACAGATTGTAAGTAAAACGATTTGCTTCTTTTATAATTAGGTTGTTCCCTAAAAGATAACATTGACTACTTGATTTTTATAATATCATAAGAATGACTAAGTGTTGTTTCGAGAAACATCATCAAAACTTAAACAAATTTGTGGGGTTTCCAACAACCACCACACTTTCATAAAAGATTTGTTACATACACATCACAACACATGAATTTCTTAATTAAAAATCAACATATATTAAGTTAAATAAAAAAAACAAACCTGATTACAGTAGCTTCAAAACAGGCGGAAATTTTTTTCTAGTGTTTTGATATACCAGATTTTATTTTGTTTCCAAAAATCCGGATTCTCACGCAACCATTTTTGATGGGATTCTTCAGATTCGTCATCGCTTGGTGAAGTAGGCATTAATTCCAAATGAGTTTCTTCCACTACAAATTTGATTGCGCTGAGGCTACTTGGTGAATTAGACAATGATTCCAAAGGCATTTCTTCCACGACAGATCGGATTACATCAAGGTTGGATTCATCAATTTTTGTGGATAATTCACTAATTCCCCATGGTTAGGGCTGGGTTCGAACAAAATGTGCGATTTTGAAAGCTTGGGCAATGAGCTAATATCATGGGGTGGAGATGATGATTCACCCATTTTTTAAGGATGGAAGAAATTAGAGGGTGGTGGCTAGGGCTAAAGAGGAATATCCAAAACTAGAAAAAAGAAATGAGGATGGTGAAGATCCTGTTAATATGTTTATTGTGTTAGGTAATTCATGGAATAAGTGGGGAAAATGATTAATTATTCTTGAAAATGTGTTTTAGGCTAATAAACTAAGATAGTAAATTTTGGTAATTTTGTAAATATTGAAATTTGATGTGATTTATGATGTTGGAAGATAGGTGGAACCCATGTACTAAAATGGAAAAAATGTAAATGATACACTTTTTGTAGACGGTCCAAACGGGTAATAATGATACATTTATCATGGACGCATGGAGTATTAAACAGGTCGACTTGTTAGAGTTTGTATACCTCAAAGCATGCTTATTGTTTAGATGATGTATCTAACTTGTTTTTTAGTTTCATTTTATGAGAATAAATGTCTATCATTGGTTTGTTTATTTATTATCTTTAATTATTAAATACAAACAAGTTCATTTATTGCACTTATAAACTATGTGGTGGCTCCATGATCATAGAAGGTAACACAGTCAGCTCCTTTGTAGAATAAAGCTCACAGCCTAGACGACTAGGAAAGTCTAGTCGATAAAGATTGCGATATCATTTGATGCGAAAGCTGACCTTTAGCCTATAGAATGATATTGGTATGTATAAGCTGACACACATGCTTTGCGTATACATATTGAGAGGTTTCACAGTAAGATAAGTTCTACGTGTTATTGCTTAGAACGAGGTCTCAGATTTTTCGAAACCTTATAGTAATGTGTTGGACAATAGTCGTTGGTTTAGCGAGAAGTACTCAAATTGTCAATCACATGAAATCGCGTCTCGGTGACACAAGTTGATTAAATCCGCATGAGGCGTTCAAAAAAGTTTGTTGCATAAGTAACCCGACCGGTTGGAACTTACTTTATATGCAATAATCAAAGTCTACACTAGATCACTCAAGAATAAATATATTAATTAATATGAGTTGTCAGTAAACTCAATTAATTAATGTATTTAATAAATTTTAAATGCGGAAAATAATTAATGATGAAAGAAGGATTACATCCGTAATTCGAATGGTTAGAGATAGTTCAATATTTATCATATAGTGGAGTCGATAAATATTTGTATAAAGTATACTTTATTGTATATCCCAGATGAATTAATTTATAAGTCAAGTTAACTTATGTAATAATTAATTGAAGTCATAGTTTGACTAAGACAATTAATTAAGTTTAATCGGTCTAAATTAATTTAGAAAATTAAATAAATTAAGTTATGATTTTGACTTGGTCAAAATTAATTTAAACTTATTTGTATATATTCAAAATAATTGGATAAGATAGAAATATCAGAGATATAGTTGGATTTGATTTTATATTGGATGATCTTAACCATTTTCTTTTAAATTTTAATTTTGTCCAAAATATCTATAAATAGAGAGCATGGTAACCGATTTTCCCACTCTTCCGCACTAAGAAAATTGGCCACACTGGAGTTATTTCTCTCCAATAATATCGATTACCTCATCCAACAATATCAATCGCGCGAATCATTAATTGATTTATATTAAACATCATAACTAATTTGTAGATATGTTTAGATTTGATTTATCTATACTTGTTGAGTAAAGCGGTACAAAATTAACTATAAGTTAGATTTATTTGTTGCCATCATTTATAATTTATAATTTGAACTAAACTTATAGCTAGATTTGTTTCCATATTTTATAATTTAATTTATAATTTATTAAATTAAAAAAAATAGTAAAATATCATATGATTATTTTTTTTATCTTCATTTTTTGGACCAAAATATCGTGTGATAGATCATCCATGAAGTTGCCAATCCTATATATCTCAACAAAACATGGCATTGTGAATTAGCAAATTAAACCATATATTGATAATTTATCTACATACCAAAGCTAAATAAATCTTTATCCATAATTTTTCTCTCCAAAACTTATTTCCACCTTTTCAAGTCAAAAGTTGTGGACAATATAAATCCAAATAATATTAAACCCTAAAAATCAATTAAAATGATATTAAATGTTAAAAAATAATTATATTTTTATTTGGATGTGATGAATCCTAATATTAGATATAAAAATATTAAATTAAAATATAATTACGGAACATAGAGTGTGAGACATAAATGTAGGACCCTAGATTCCATTTGTCTAGCAAGATGAAAACTCTTTTGGAAATATATGAGGTCGGCGATATTTGGGACATCATCCTTCGTATATATATAATCATTTGTACCTCTAAGTTTTCCTCCACTCAAGGCCTTAAGGGTCGGATTGGCCTGGTCCGGTCCAACGAGCTTTATATAACTTAGGCTTGTTCAAGTCCTCCATATGTTTTTCAGACATTAAAATGTGATGCACTACACATTCCTGAACCGACGAGATTTATATGTAAATATATTTTTATTTTATTTATATAAATATTAACAAATATCGAATCAAATATATAATATTCAATTTATATTTGATTATTAATCAAATAAAAAAAATATTTATTCGAATTAGAATAATTAAATTTTGAATTCGAATCATCAAATTTTAAATTGAATATCAAAACATAATAAAATTATTTGATTGATTTACGATCCTAATACATCTAACTTAAAGCTGGAAATTGACTGAAATTCTATATGTCATGGCCTTACCTAGCATTTTATTCATAGGCTCAGAGTGCATGACCCAATAATGCCTAAGCAATAATGCCTAAGCCTAGATCTTCAACTTGGGCTTGACCAAATATTTTAAACATATTTCTAAATATATTAAATATACATGTACAATTAATTAATTTTAATACACATTTGATTATTTTAACATTTATTTTACTTTCAAATTTAAAAAACATTCAATTTAAATTTTATTTATTAATACATCTTGTATAGAATATCTATTATTTATATTATTAAATATTATTTAAATATTAAACATATAAATGTCTGCATCAGACTTGAACAGGCTTGAATTTGTCGGACAACAATTTAGCCCAAGTATGCTTGTTACCTATACCTATAGAAGTGGATGGAAATTCCCGCCCCTTTTGCCGGTGCTAGCTCTGAAACCGACTTTCTCATTTGGTGTGTCTTTGTCGTGTTTTTACATGACTTTTCGAGTCTCATTTCATAGCTTTAGGTTCATTTTATATATATTTCGGCTCATAGTTACGCCCAGTTTTTGTAATTGTATGTACGTTGTTTGCTGTAGAAATTGGCGCGAAATGGATTTGTTACGATGAAGTCTGGTTAGCATGGGATTAAAAGTTCATCTCGATAGGAGTCCGTAGCCGCAAACGATTCCAAAATCAGAATTCAAATTAGGGAGAACGGGCCAAAATAAAATCGTTGCGCGCAGGAGGACTGGGGGCCAGCGCCCGCTAGGCAGGAGGTGCGGCCAGTCCAGAAACCCGACCCCAGCGCCCGCTGGACCCTCCGTGGGCGCTTAGCACAATTTTTAGACATGATTTTTGCTATTTAAACTCGTTTTTAGATGTATTCTTGGAACCCATTTTCATATTTTCTCTTCTAAAAAATCCCAGAACACGTTTTTGAGTTGATTCCATTGTAATTTCGTCACAAGACGACGGATTGAGGGCGAGTTTGACCCTCAATCCAAGATTCTATCTTAGTTAGTTTTATTTAATTCTTATTTTTGATTGTTTTTATGAATTGAATTGTCATTCTCTACCTAGAGTTTAAAATTCTTTAATTATTTATTGATTGTTCTTGATTCATGCTTCGTGATTTGACTTGTGCGTATTAATTGAGACGATTGACCGCCGTTTTTGATTATTTTTTTATTGGTTGAGATTGAGAGATAATTCCAATAGAAAACTGGGGTTAAATCATTAATAATTCCAAATCGGAGACATAGGAATTATCTTCGTTATTGATTTATGATTTTCCTATTGTGTGATTCGAATACGTAAGTTAGAATTGCGACTTAATTATTGAATACGAAAGTTAGTAATTAAGCAACTTTAAGAAATCATTTATTAATTACGAATTGTTGTTTTTAATTTAAAAATTCTTCCTAGGGTAATCTAATATGTGAATTGTGGTTATTGTCTAATTAAGAATACATAAGTAATTAATTAGACAAACTATTAAGAAGTCCTTAATGAACGAATAATAGCATGAATTTAGAAGCATGATTTAATTAATTTTAGACTTTGTTAACTCTAGACCTTGAATCTGAAATCCCACATTTTTATTGTTTTGTTTATTTATTTTATTTATTATTTTCTCATGTTTATTATTGATTAGAGTATTTATAATTTATATTTATTTGTTTTTTATAACACTTGAAATTAGAATCGCCTACTAAGTTTTTCGTTGAGATTCGACTAGGGTTGACTTGCCACGTACAATTAACCTCGTATATTTGCGAGAACCTAAAATACACATTTTAGGTCTAACAATTCCCTTCCTTCCAAGGACCCTTCTGTCCACCTCTTTGCTACTTAAAATTTAGATCATAACCTGACCCGTGATGCCATCAGATTGGACTTGAGCACTCCACTGTCTTTAGATTGGATTGGGCCGAGACAGGCACAAAATTATTACCCTAGTATTACTTGAAATAGAAAATTCTACTAAAACAAAATGAAGCTTTTTTATAGACATCTTAAATATAATAAAATGAGATTGTTTTTAGGTTAAAAGTGAAATACGTACTGAAGATAAATAAAATTATGATTCGTCTAGAATTCTCTATTATTCTAATGCTTGACTCTGTTTATATAGGCGCACTTTAATTAAATTTGTAAAAAAACAAAAGTCAAATTAAAGTATATTTAATTAAGTAGGATGTATTAATGACTAATAAGTGATTAAATTAATGAAACTTATTTATTATTCTAATATAGACTCGTTTGTTAAGGGCCAAATTCTCCCAAATTTCCTCATTTATACAAAAACATTTGTTTATTTGTAACAGTATCTCCAACTCAAACCTGTTTTTCAAGTACATAGGCGTGTAAACGAACTAACCCGTTCGTGAACGATTCAGAGTTCGGCTCGAAAAAAGCTTGTTCGAAATTCGTTCGTGTTCTAAATGAGACTAGCTCAAGCCTCAAATCGAGCTCGTTTACATTTTCGAGCCGAGCTCGAGCTCGATGATGTTCGGCTCGGTTCTAAACAAACCAGTTCGCGAACATGTTTGTTTATATGTTACGAACATGTTTGCCAACATGTTAGTGATATTATTATTTATATAAATAATTTACAATAATTTAATCAATGACAAATTACAAACTTTGTGTTTATTTATTATTAGCCTAAGTATAAAATTTAATAATAATCATAATTAAAAAATAAATTATATCTACTTATCGTAGCTACAAGACGATGACTATAGATTACATCTAATTTTGATTACAAATTTATGTACCAAGTTATTTTAATAAAACTTTTATGTGAATCATAATGCATATTCATAAATTGAATAATTTATAATATTATATAAATATACTAGTATAACTATGACTATAATTAGTATTATAAATGTAACAGATTTTTAAAAAGTATTATAACAATATGATTTGTTGGTAGTTTCAATGAAACCAAAATATATATTTTAATGTAAATTAGAATACAATTTTATAAATGATTTAATTTACAATATAAAATAACTTGCATGACTCACATCTAACATGTATATATCTAAGTTTCTAATATAATATTATATAAATAATGCGTATATAATTATAAATATATAGTTACCATTATAAATGTAACACAAGAATATTTTAATGGAATTATATATTAAGTCATTTAAATCAAATATAATATAATATATATTATAGGGATAATGGCCTGTAAATACATAAACTATACACGAATTCTGGTATTGCACACGAACTAAAAAAATCTTCCCCACAATACATAAACTACTTATTCTTCGCTTTTTTCAAGATCAGGCTTATTTTGGTCAAAATAGTGATGACATGGACTTGAATTAATAATGTGGAAGTCCACCTAAGTACACCTAGTCGTTTTGTTTTAATGAAAAACGGCGTTGTTTAGGCTTAGGTGGATTTCCACGTCATTAATTTGGGTTCATGTCATCACTATTTTGACCTAAAGGTATTTGAAATATGAATAGAAAAAAATATTCAAAAGGTATTTGAAATATGATATGAATAACCAAATAATTTAAAGTATACAAACAGAAATTGTGATATTCGGTTCGTTTATTTATATCAAACCTTAATATGTATTTTCATGCATATTATAGAGTATTACAAATGTATAAAATAAATAATTTTTAATATAAAACAAATTAAATAACTACAACTACAAGTAAAGGTGTACATGAGCCGAGACAAGCCGTATACTAACAGTAGGGTCGAACTTAATATCATACTCTAATACATGTACAAAAGACATAATTTATAATAAATATAACTTTCCAACATAATTATATATTTTATGTATATTATATGTATAAAAGAAATATTACAAATATTGTATAAAAGAAATAATTTATAACATGTACTTCCTCCGTCCCGGCTAAGTTGGAACATTTCTTTTGGCCACGTTAATTAAGAAGTGTATGTTTAGAGTATAAAGGTATCCAAAAAAAGAAACGACCCAACTTAGGTTGGGACGACCCAAAATGGTATACGCCTCAACTTAGTTGAGACGGAAGGAGTATAAAATAAGTTAGAGTATGTTTTATTGTGTCTCGAGCTCGAGCTCGAGCTCGAGCTCGAGCTCGAACTTGAAATAAAAAAAATGGAGTCAAAATTCAAGCTCGAGTTCGAGCTCAATTTAAAGCTTGAATCGAGCTGCGAGCCGAGCTCGAGCTCATCTAAATCCTAACAAGCCAAGCTCGAGCCTGTAGGTATTCGGCTCGGCTCGTGTACACCATATTATATCAAATATCAATAGATCTTTAACTTGCACTTTTTAGTTTTCACAAATTAAAATTGATTCTTCCATTAAATATTTGCTTCAAACTTTATAAAACTAGACAACCCGTAAAAGTTTGAACAACCTGAGTAGATTAGCCCGATTACCATCTCAGTTTTAGACCAAAATAGCAATCCTTAGAGCTCCAAGATACATATCACCAGCAACAAAATCATTCATCACAAATGAAAAATAACATAACCAATCATGCCCAGCAAAGAAACCTTTTCATTACCAATGAAATGGTTTCGGTTGCTAGATTATGCTAGATAATTTATTATGTTTCTCACTTTTGTATCTTCTTACTTTTCGTTCTAAATGATTGAGATGCCAGCAGTGTTAACTTCGCTTGTGTCACGCCTCAATTCCCGAGGGAAGGCCCGTAAGCCGGGGTGTGACTAGGGGTGGGATTTAAGAAGCGGGGAAGAAGGGGGGTATGCTTGATTTGGAAAGAAACCCGAATAATACTTCAAACATAACCATTAATTGATAAGCGAGAAAACTCGCAATTCAAATCGATGCAACAAGCTATTCGATGTCAAAAGTTGAGATTCATAATACTAGTTATATCGAATAGAATGACATAACCAGAACCAAAAGAAGTTATAGGTCGACAACGAACTATACTTGACAAAAGATAATATTATAGCGGAAGCAATTCATAAAATCAACCAGATGACAACAACACCGCCTCAGCTCAACCCGTCACCACCGGCACTTAACCTGAAAACATTTGAAAACAATTTGTGGGCTGAGTACTAGTGTACTCAGTGGGCTATGCATTTTATAAACAATTTTATAAAATCTAAACATTTTTATCCATTCATGAACAACATACCTTAGAAGGTTTCAAAACGAAAAGTACTTCTAAGCATGTCAAAACATTTATCATTTTCATTCGTTGTGCACATTTATGTACGTTCTAAAGTTACTCTTACTTTGGCCCCGGACCTCTTGCCACTGTCGAGCCCATTTACATTCAGACTTCGGGTTGAAACCCAGAGAGTCAATTAAGCATTTAGATTTCGGGTTGAAATCCAGAGAATCCCTTTCTGCTTTTGGATTTCGGGTCGAAACCCAGAGAATCCCATTAACATTACAGCAGCACACAATGGAGATCAACCCATTGCACTACTACCCATCGTGTACACAGTTTTTGACTAACGTGTTAGGTCAAGCCGAAAACCTCGATCGATTAACTTCAGAGCATTAAACTTAATTGAACGTACATTAAAACATGACATGGATAACATTTCATTTTGCAATATCAGAGCTTATATAACTCAAACATAGTTTTTTAGAAAAATAAACCCACCTCTTGGAATAAATCCGTAGCTTTAAATCTCCCTTGAGTATAGAAAAGCCGAGCTAATCCTCACGTTCAACTTGGCTTACACGTTGTACTTGACTTTCATATAATATACTTAGAAACCTTAGAATCTAAATAAATCTATAACTAATTAAAAGCTAATAATTAGCTTTTAGAGTTTCATATCCTTTCTATTTTCTATAAACGAATTTTGGATGTTCTCCAAAAGTCTTAGCTCATTTTATAGCATTAAATAAATTAAAGCTATCATTACTCATTTAAAATGAGATAATTAAATCCTATAAAATCATTCGGAAATTAAATATCAATTTCCCACTTTTAACTCGTTATTTTCATTGAGATTCAACTCTTGAGCTTTATTAATTAATTATTAATAATTAATTAATAATTAGTAATTAAATAATTATTCCAATTAATACTTATCAATTAAATTAATCATAGGTGTTAGTTAAAATCCATTTAAATTAACCCATCTTTTAATTTGCCTAGCAATCTTTTAAATTGGTCCAGCCCAAATATCTCGGCCCAAAACTCTTTTAATTAGGCCCTAGAATACTTAGTTAAGCTTAGCCCAACTATTTTTATTTTCTTTCCTTTCTCCTTCCTTGTTCTTTTCTGCCGTCACTCTTCCCCCTCACACTTCTCTTCATCTTTCCTTTTTTCTTATTTGCAGACAACTGCAAAGGCAACTCTCCTTCTTCTTCTTTTTTTTTTATTTCCTATACCCCAAAAATCATCTCCCTCTTCTCTCTAATTATATAAGGGAACACGAATTGGGCAAAAGCCCCAAATTCAGAGTCCTCTGTTTCACAGAAGCACCGCCGAAGCCACACCTCTGTTCTGCATTCGCCTTGCTCCCAACGGGCAGCCACCCTGCGCCTCCTCCTCACGCCCGCGTTCATCTCTCCTTTCGGTGGCCAGCTTCCTTCTCCCAGGTGCAACGATCGAGGTTCAGACCCCGTCGCCTGTTGTTGCCGCTTCGGCAACCGCGCATCCGAGCGCTCAGCTCTCTCCGTCCTCCACGGCGTTCGACAGCTCTCCCTCTTATTGGTTTGATCCCCTATTTTGGAGGCTCAACAACGAAAGAGTAGCGCCGCCATACTTCATCATCGTCGCCTGAAAACACCCCTCATACCTTCACCAATTCTGCAAGGAGGCAACCACACTGCAGCAAAATCGCCATTTGCTCTCTTGTCTTGGTTTCGAGGTGGTTCGGGAGTGATTTGATGCAATGCGGGGCGGTTCGGGGTTGTTCGAAATTGTTCAGGGCTGGTCGGAGTTGTCCGGAGTTATTCGGATTGATTCGGAGCCATTCGAGGTCCGTCCAGCGTCGTGCGGGGCTGTCCGGGGATGTCCGAACCTTGCTCAAGGCTGTTCGGAGCCGTTCGGAGCTGTTCGAGGTCCGTCCGAAGCTGTTCGACACGTTGCTGCTCCTCCACAACCATGCTGCTGCGTCACTGCTCCTTCCCGGCCTAGACGGACGTCGATGTCTGCGGCGAAGTCGTCATCTTGTAGCCTCCTCCTTCGATTCAGCGTCGCCGCGCTGCACTCTCTTCCGCGCTGCCTCCATGCCGTTAATGACGAGCATGTAATTCACCCTCCCAATTTCTAAATCTTTTCTTTAATTTGTTTGGTGATTTATGATATATTTGTGTCATCGTACAATAAAAGTTTCCTTCTAAATTATGAAGCTTGATTCTTAAATATGCAAATGCAATCTAGGGTCAAGACTTAGGCAATAGAACTATGTTCTATGTTTTAAAACTGAAATTAATAAACTATGAGCAGGCTATAATTTAAATGAAATCAGAGCTTGAACCTATTTGATTTGGTGATGAACTGAATGAATACGTCGCCTTTGTTGTTCCTAATGTTCTTCACTGCCTCTGCTCATCTTGCTTTTCTCCTTTTTCTTCTCGGTTTTTTTTTTTTTACAGATTATGTGGGTGGAGAAAGTGAAGATATGGTGAAGAAGAAAAACAGGGGATGGGGTTTGTTGATGCTCCTACTCCTCTTCAAAATCTTTACTCCTCTTGCTTGCCTCACTTCTTCTCTTTCGTTTCTTCTCACAGATTATGTTGATGGTGAAGTGAAGAGATAGTGAAGGTGTTTAGGGATGTTAAGAGCTTAAGTTGGTGAAACGTGTGGTGAAGGAGGAAGAAATTGTGGATTTATTGGAGCCACTTATTATTTCTTAGCAATTAATATAGTTTTGTAAATATTTTAAGGTTATATTCTTACTTTGTAATACCCAATTGTTTGAAAATAATTCATCTGTTATGCAGAAGGAATTTTTATACTTTTATTTGTTCTTAGAATTCTTTTTGTAATAATTTAGTTCAACTATACTACTTAATCGATTGTTTCAATATCGCATCTAAATCCTTATTCGAAGCGAATTAATAACTTAAAATAAAACTCAAAACTAGAGTTTTATAATTCTTAATGGATATGAAAACTCTGATATAATAAAACTCAATTAATACGATGATTAAAAGAGTGGGGTATTACAGCTTGTTCAGACAAAACAAATCCCTTAATCTCCATTAACCCTTGTATCCTATGAGCATCTTGTTTAAAGCCACCATTAGCAAGTGAAACGATAATCCTCTCAAAGTCCTCTGACTCCAACCTATCAATCTTCGACTCCAGAATTCCTAAAGCTTGCAATGCCTTCTTCTCATCCCCAGACTTAACATACATGTACCTTAAATGGAGGAGCTTCACCCTACTCAACAATCTTATCCAATATCTGTTGGGCTTCCTCGAGAAGGTCCATCTTGATAAACCAATCAACAAGAACTGTATAAATAGCAACACCGGGCTGAAACCCATCCCCTTCAAGCCTCAATAGGAGCTCTAACGATTCATCCAATAAATCCTCTTTCCATAAGCAACAATCTTATCCAATATCTGTTGGGCTTCCTCGAGAAGGTCCATCTTGATTAACTAATCAACAAGAACTGTATAAATAGCAACATCGGGCTGAAACCCATCCCCTTCAAGCCTCAATAGGAGCTCTAAGGATTCATCCAATAAATCCTCTTTCCATAAGCAACAATTACACTTGCAGTGCATTTATCATCCGACTTGAGACCACGGTTCGTCATCTGAGTAAAACAATGCATATCCTAGTCAGGATTGCCAACTCGTGCATATGAATTGATCATTAAAGTCAAAACTTCATAGTCCAAACTCATTCTTCCACCAAATTGTATGGTGTTGAAAATTTTACTAGCTTCATCAACAAGGCCAGCTTGGCTAGGCGATCGAAGTAAGGCTATGTATATCTCTTTAGGAGGCCTTATACCAGTATCAAATCCTCGGCATGCATCTGAGATGGTGTACTCATGGTTCCTGTGTTCCCCGCGAATGCCTATTCAGGTACATTGGAGTAAGCTTGGTCCAGGAGAAATCTTGGGCAATGAGGATAGGAAATGAGTAACCCTTACCCTCTGGGCTGAAAAGGTGTGCTGGGCAGGGCTTGAATGGCTACGTGACGATTAAAAAGGGGGCTGCTTGAGTGATGCGTTTGGGTGGTAGGAGTAAAACCCCATTCTTATGCTCGCCCTTAACCGATGACATGCCGAGACAACGAACAACTTTGCACCGATGATCAAGACATAAGTCAAGACTCAAGGATTCTAACCCAAGTCAAGTTGCTTTCTCATTTAACTCTTTTAGTGTTTTCTTTTTAGTTATTTACTTTTACAGCGTTTACTATTCTCCTTGGTTACACCTCTTGCCCAAGGCAAGACCCGAATCAAAACCCCAAATTGTGACATCGAGAGAGGAATCCATCAACTCCCTGTGGGATCGACCCTATACTTACCACTAGCGGAACCTAATGAGAAGTATTGGTTTATAAATTTATCCTGCCGCAGCGATAATGACTGAGCTACCGACAATATCCCCATTCAGATTGATCAAACTCAACATCCTCAAGAGAAACCTCAAGAACCAGTGCAATTAAGGAGATCCACTAGAGAAAGGCGGAGTGTCATTCCTGAGGATTATGAAATCTACCTCATGGAAGAGGAGCATAATGGACTGATGGAAAATGATCCAATCAATTTCCGTCAGGCCATGCAAGATGAACACTCTCTTCAATGGATCGATGCCATGAATGAAATTATAATTTTATGCAAGACAATTAGGTTTGGGAACTTGTCCCATTGCCAGAAGGTGCAAAACCCATTAGTTGTAAATGGATTTTTAAAACCAAAAGGGATGCAAATGGTAGTGTGGAGAGGTATAAGACTCGTCTTGTAGCTAAAGGCTATACTCAGAAAGAAGACATTGATTATTTTGAGACTTTCTCTCCAGTATCATCGAAAGACTCATTTAGAATAATCATATCACTTATTGCCCATTTTGATCTTGAGCTACATCAGATGGATGTAAAGACAACACTTCTCAATGGAGACATTGAAGAAACCATCTATATGCAACAACCAGAGAACTTCGAATTAGGAGACTCGAAGAAAATGGTCTGCAAACTAAAGAAATTCATCTATGGGCTCAAGAAAGCTTCTCGTAAATGGTACCACAAATTCCATGAAGTTATTCTCTCATTCGGATTTGAGATGAATGTAGTTGAGGATTGCGTGTATCATAAATTCAGTGGGTGTAAAATTTATTTTCCTGGTCCTTTATGTGGACGACATCTTGCTTGCCTCGAATGATATGAACTTCCTTCAGGACACTAAGAGATTTCTCTCGAAGAATTTTGAGATGAAAGATCTTGAGAAAGCTTCTTTGTATTGGGAATCCAGATACACCGTGACAGATCTAAGGGTGTTCTCGGGTTATCACAAAAGAACTATATCAATAAGGTACTTAAGGGGTTTAATATGCAAGGTTGTAAACTAGGAGATACCCCTGTTTCTAGAGGAGAAAAGTTTAGCCTCACTCAATGCCCTAAAACTAACCTTGAAATTCAGGAAATGCATAATGTTCCTTATGCTTCGACAATAGGAAGTTTAATAATGTATGCTCAGGTATGTACGCGTCCAGATATTGCGTACATAGTAGGGATGCTAAGTAGATACTTAAGTGACCCTGGAATGACTCACTGGATAGCAGTCAAGAGGGTTATGAGATATCAATAGAGAACAAAATACTACATGCTAGTCTACATAAAGTCAGATCACTTGGAGGTCATTGGATACAAAGATTCTGACTTTGTTGGATGCCAAGACAGTAGGAAATCCACCACTAGGGGTGTTCGCGGTTTGGTTTGGTGCTGTTTTATACGAAAACCAAACCAAACCGAATTAATACGGTTTGATGCGGTTTGCTATTATTTAATTATCATATGATGTGTTTATTAATTTTCGTGTAATGAATAGTTATTGAGTATTTCTTCGTTGTGGTGTAAAAAGTAAATAAATAAAAATTTGATAAATAAAATTTATTATCACCTATGTATCATTTTTTTCGTTTAACAAAAAAATGTCAATACTAATATAACACATATACTTAACTAATAAATAAATAAAAAATAGTTAAAAATTATATGTTTCTACTAATTGAAAATTTGAGATATATAGTTATAAAGAGTAAGTGAAGAACAAGAAATTAAGTAATATATATATATATATATATATATATTTTGGTTTGTTACATAATCAATTATTATAATTTAATAATTTATCTCTTAACAAATAAAATAAATAAAGTATTTCTATTTAAAAAATAATATTAATTCAATTAATATATTATAATAATGATATACAATATACATACATAATTTATATTACGTTTAAGGTATTAATTATATACATTCCTATATATAATAATTATATTGCGGTTTTGCGATTTGTGATTTGCGGTTTGGTTTGATTTTTATTTTTTTTAAAACCAAACTGAAACCGTAAACCATAGTTTCATAAAAAATTAAACCAAACCATATATTTTAAACCACAAACCGAATCAAACCTCAAAAATACAGTTTGATTTGATTTGGTTTACGGTTTTAACCGTACCATGAACACCCCTATCCACCACTGGACCATCCATAAATAGATTTTCTTCCCTATGAGTTCTAGGCTCAATAAGAATGATATTTCTTACTGTTCATATATTATGATATGAATATACCGCACCAATTCGTTATGTGTGGGGTGATGAGATTCCATTGATGCAAAGTCAATTCCAATAGACTTATTGGAGGGTCCCATTGGCGTGCATCCAATAGGAATTGAACCTACGAATTTGCCAATTATGAGTTGGGCGCTTTAACCATTCAGTCATGGATGACTCCGCGACATTAATTCCACTATTATTAGTGAGGAATAATTCCTTCGTATTTATATAGATTAGGGGACATAATGCACATGTATATAGTAAGTCTCGCTTGGGCTGCTTTAATGGTAGTCTTTACATTTTCCATGTCTATTTGCTGGCTGGAGGAGCTATATCCTGGAAGAGTGTCAAATAGACGCTTGTAGCTTCTTCCACCATGGAAGCAGAGTTCATACCATGTTATCAAGCTACAGATCACGGAATCTGGCTGCGAAATTTTGTCACTGGGCTACGAATTGTAGATACAATCAAAAGACCACTCAAGATTTACTGTGACAATAGATCAACAGTCTTATATTCCAACAACAACAGGAGCTCTTCGAAGTCAAAGCACATTGACATTAAGTTCCTCGTTGTGAAAGAGAAGGTGCAAAATAAACTTATATCAATTGAGCACATAGGAACTGACTCCATGATAGCGGATTTGTTTACTAAGGGATTAACACCCAAGGTCTTTCATGAGCATGTAGCTAGCATGTGTGTGTCATCATTGGATGACGTAGTATAGATTCAGTGGGAGTTGTAATTTTAGTGCTTATCGATACTTCAGACATTTCTTTGTAATGCATTCACTTCCTTTAATGAAGTTATTTTCTTGATCAACATTAAAGTTTCAGTCATTTATTTTGCATTCAGTAACCTTCGCCTAAAATTTAAAAGTCTAAAGAGAACCATTCGAAAATAGATGTTTCATCTGATTTTTGTTATACCATCTGATATATGTCGTTTGATTATACTTGTGCATGTGATTACTATTCGCCTGGTCGAGCAGGATTTGGCGACGCTGCTTTAGTCCTTGTATGAGTGTAGTTGATGGACGAGATTGTTAAAGATACACAACGTATAATAACACTTCAATTTATACGCGTATTCAGTTATAACACATTGTCAAATTTTATATATTGTGCCCAAGTGGGAGACATATTTCTAATCAATCATTAAGTGGTCACATATAAAATTAAATAATGTGTTAATTGCTATTTTATAAAGTGTATGACCCTACATGTAATTATAATAATCATTAAGGGACTGACTTATAATTACGATAAAGACATATTTAATATATAAATGGATGGATGGTCCCCAGAGTAGTTATGTAACTCAACGCTATTTCTCCCCCATCGAATCTAGCGCTAAGGAAAGAAGGCATAACCATTCTTTGGAAGATCCATCAGGCATCCAAACCAATCCAATCCTCTACAATCTTCATCCATGGTGAATCCTGGTTAGTTTTTCCGCGTTCGATCTTCATACAATGCTTCAGATTATTTATAGTAGAGAATTTATGATATTAGGGTTTACAACTTTCAACCATTATTATGCAATTATGTTCTAACATAAGGTAGATAGTCAATTTCTAATGAACCTAACTCATTTACGGGCCGATTAACATCGCAATACCTGATACAAATAGTATGATCCATAACTAAAATATTAATCGTATCATTCAACTTTCATATTACTGCATTAAGAATTTAAGAGAAACTATAATCAGCACACAATGGTCCTCAAAATAACTTTCATTTGTTTCAGATACAATTACTCCTCATTTATGTTAGAGACGTACAATAATTTGTAAACAACTAAGTATATATCTTTGTGCTCATCTGTACTTTTACAATGAGAAAATAACATGCCAACAACCATACTAAATTGTAACCTACATATTTTATAAAAAGAATTTTAAAACATTTTGAGACACAGTCCCACCACTACCTGTTGTTTTGTCTTTCGGATTTGAAAAACATCTCAAAAGCAGTGGTTTCTTGTATCTATTTCTCTACTAGTAGCCAAATTCATTCATCACATTCTTTCCTCTCTACATGCATGCGTCACACTTTGTATGAATCTTCTAACCAATACGAATTAATAGAAGAATACAATTCAAACACAATAAAAAAGATAAAAAGAAAAAATTCATAAATGAGCAGTAATATTAGTATTCACATAAAAACAAAAAATACATTGAAGACTAGAGTTAGGAGTAAATTTTATCGTGAACGGCGGGGCCTTCTGGTATGGATGAGGGTGGGCTCATGGGAATCGCAGACTTGAGTCTTGAATTTGCAGCCAAGCTTCGCCCGCCAACCGCCTTTCTCCACGTGTTCCCCACCCGTCGTCTTCTCCATCGCCTTCTTCATGCTGCTGCACTCTTTCTCCAGCTCCTGCACCCGCGTTCGCATTGTGTGCATGTCCGACCGCAACACCTCATTCTCCCTCACCGCCGCTACCCACGTGCTGCTGCTCTCCTCCTCCTCCTTCTCTTCTTCCTCCTCCCTTCCGCCGTAGCTCGACAGATGTCCTGCCTCAGCTCCCGCCGCCGTATCGCCGGAGATCAGAGTCCCGGCAATGGCGTGGCGGAGCTGAAGTTGCTCGAAGAACAGCACCTGCACCACAGCCCTCAGCGGCAGCCGCTCGTTCTGGGCGGCATGAGTGCACGCCTCTAGCGTCAGCTTCTGGCAATCCAGAACTCCGCAGATATTCTCTCTCTCCGCCTCCGGAATCCATGGATGCGCCTGAACATCAAATCCTCTTCAATTCAGATCTAATCCTCATAATCTATTGATTTATCCTCAGTTGAACGGTTAATTTTGTGAATTACCTTGAGATAAACATCTATGGCGCGATAGATGCCGTCGTCGAAGAGTCGAGCGTGATCCGGTAATGCAACGGCGAGCTCATAGAACTTTTCCGGCTTCAAATTGGCGTCGGAAGCAATTTCCGATAAGTATCCGTCGATCAATTTTCCGACGAGCATCAGCGCAGCAGATATGACGTTGTTGTTCTCGTCGTCGTCGCCGCCTTCAATTGTAGTTGCAGATCTGTTTTCCATATCTTCCAAAAAATATCCCAAAATCCTCTCTACGCAGTCCACATCGTACAGAGTTTCATTCAAGTACGAGTAGCTCGGAATCATCAGATCGTCTAAAGTCGCCTGCTCTAATTGCAACCCGATCTTCTTCTCCAATGTCAATCTGCAGGCCTCGGAGGCATTCAAAATGTACGCAGTTCTCAGCAATCCGAACAAAAACCTCGTGGCGTTGTCTGAAGCAGATCGCCAGGCTTGTTCCTTCGGTAGATTGGAGATAATTGTCTCCAGCAGCTCTCTCTGGTCGTTCTCCGTCAGCTCAAGTCCGGAAGACGAGGATGATGTTGGGGGCTTCCGATTCGTCCGCCAAATCCCGGGAATGTTCTTCGTGGCGTAGTGAATCAAGCAGCTCTCGATTATATCGCCGCTCACATCCAGAGCTTTCATCGCGAAAATCAAACTCTTGAACAACGGTAAACTCAGAAAACCTAACTCATCCAACCAAGTCTCCCCTGCCGCCGCCGCCGCTGCTCCACCACCTCTCACTGTATTGTTAAATTTTCTCCGCGGATTAGGTTCGTAGTTGTTGTTAGCGACTGCGTCGCTCACCGGCCACCCGAATAACGAGGGATCTAAGGCGGCAGCTTTCGCGGCAATGGTTTCGACGCATCTCTGAGCAATGCCTAAGCTCTCCGCCATGGGGAGCAGCCGTTCGCAGTAGGTCAGAGTTTTGATGGAGAGGTTGATATTGTTGAGGACTGACAGAGAAAAAAATCTCTCGGTTTTAGAAATTAGATTCTCCTCGGAGTAGTCCTCCGTCATCTCCAGATACTCGCCGGCGCAGCGGAGGGCAACGACATTGGCGGCGGAGATATCGATTTTGACGCCGTAACAGAACTTGGCGGCGGCCTCGAAAGTCGCGGAACCACCCGGAAAATCTGGGAGAGTGATGTGATAGTGGAAGATGTGGTCGTCTTCTTCGTTCTGGTTCTTCTGTTGTTGGATTTGTTGCTTCTCATATGCAATGCCGCTGTCTGGTTGAGAGGGTGTTGTGATTCTGGAGGTTATTTGCGCTTCTTGGCTGTTTTCTTGCTCTGTAATAATCTCGTCAAGCTTTCTACTTTTGGACATGAGAGGAAACTGCAGCGGCGAAGATGACAAAGCAATGAATCTCTCCAGGTGATTAATGATTATGAACATGGGGTTACAAAACATGTATATATATATATAAATGTGACCTTGTGGAGATGAAAAGTCATGTCATCTACTTGGATAATCACATCAGTGGGTAATCCTGTGGTGCAGAACCTGAAAAATATGCAGAGAAACACTAGATATTACTCTACTCCTATGAAGGAGATGGAGTAGAAAGAAGTTGAGGTATTGGGAGTTTAAGCTTAGGACTCACCATGCTTGGCCTTTGGAGCTGGGTCTTTCGGCACCCATATTTGCTTTACAAGAAAACAAAGAAACTCAATCTCAGCAAAAAGGGATCATGAGAGAAAAGGTTGATTTGACGAAAATGAGCCTAACTTTCTGAGTTCTGAGTCTTATGGGATGGGATGATTATGCTTATGAGTGAAGCCAAGGTGGGGTTAGGTAGCAAACATTGTTGGCAAAAATTAAATCAGATTTTACCCTTGTGCTTTCCCTCGCTCTTTTTTTCTTGAGAAGTGGGAGCTAGGGGGAGATGGGTTGATTTATTTGAAAAGTTGCATTGCTTGCCAACTGTTTGTTTCCTCTTACCTCTTTCTTGTTAGGATAAATTGAAGTTATATTATGACTACTCACGTTCTTCTATAATAATTTAAAATTTTGGTTTTTAAATATTTATTATTTTGCCTTTTTTTATTATTAAAATCGTAATATAAAGCAAATTCATCACAAATATAAAAATAATCTCTCGCCTACCCAAACGTAATTAATAATTTAATACGTCTGTGAATGATGTAAGATGTAATATACAAAATAATAAGTTTTTTATAGAAATTTACTAATATTTATTTTTCATCAAAAGTTTATTAATTATATTTAAAATTTAGAATTATAACACAACATAATAAATTTAAATTTAATTATATTTTAATAATAATAATTTATAATTTGTAATAATGTCGTGTGGGGCTATTTGATATCACTGCTCTTGTTAAAATGAATAAATAGGTTTAATTTATGAATTTGGGAGTTACAATTGCATCATGACCTCATCACAATTCACCAATGGCATTTCATTTTCGATTTTTAGCTTGTCATACTTTAATTCCAATTGTATATTTTCTTGAAAGTTAAGTTTTTCATAACTTATAAGTCTCTAAAATAAATTAAAGTCTTTGATAGTTTATAAGTCATAAAAATAAGCTAATTCTTATACTTTAAAAAATTATTTTTCTATGAACTTATAAGCTGAAATAAAATTATATAAATAATTATACAATATTTTGTAATTACCATATTTACCCCAACCAATTCATAAAAAGAGTTTAAAATGTCAAACACTTTATAATCTTATAAGCTTTTTAAAGAATTTATAAGCTGATTTATCTAAACACCTTAACAATTTATAAGCTATTTAAAGCATGATAGCTCTTTAGAATAAGTTTAGTCAAACAGCTTGTGAGTCCTCTAACCATTTTAACATGCCCGATATTTTTGAACGTGCATTTTCTCCTTTTTCACCAATTTATTTTCCAATTCTTCGATCAGAGAGCATACTTAAATTATAGAACAATCTTTCTTCTTTTATAATTCCTTTTCTATTTCTCTTAGAATATATGCCTCTACCTGAATTTTCACGAGTACTATGTTAACTTTGAAGAGCGATCCTAGTACGAAGGATCTGTCGGGAATTATTTGTAGAACAATGGCTCCATCTCGACACAACGCTTTTTTAACGACTCATTTCTTCTTGCTTTCTTATTTGTGTTGTATAAATTCACGACTTCAATTCCAACACAAAAAAGTACTTTAATATCGTGTTATCAGATAAGGAAGTCCCAAATGAAGACACTCCCTGATAATTGAGGAAGCGATTCTAGTTCAAATTTACGCAAATGATATAATAAATCCAAAATATGAGGACGATTGGTGTATCATTAATTATTAATTCCCATAATAGAATAGAATATGATAAAGAGAAGACACCTTGCTATTGTCTCATAAGCAAGATTTAATTTGAAGGTATGTTGTTTTTGAAATAGTTGACTGTGATTCATAATACACAAAATATTGATTTATCGTAATTAAAATGATGGGGCGAATTTCAGTCAAAATTTAACTTATGTGGATTCAATATGTCATTAGGACAAATAATTTGAGATTATAGGACTATAATGATTCCATCAGGTAGCCATTATTTTCACTTTCTAGGCAGCTGAATCTGCAGTCACCAGTTTTAATATAATAATCTGCCGTACGTACTTAATTTTAAGCTCATATAATTAATTATATATTTTCTAATTGGAATATAAAAGTAATGAAGGAAATTACATTAACTTAAATGTTAACCGCTTATCCATTCTATTCAATTCATTGATTTACAAACTTAAAAAGTATTTTAATTTAGTCACCGCGACAAACTTCAAATTATAAAATTATAGTAAAATACATGCATATATTGATATATACTTCATTTTGTTTTTATTACTAATGATGCATGATAATTAAAAATACTCAATTTATCAAATGCTTGAAGCTCTTACTCTTAAATTTTATTGTCATACATAATCGTCGATTGAGTTTGCCAAATAGATTTGTAAAGGTTAGGTTGGTCACAAATACTTTAGGAACTGTAGTACATTAAATGGAGTAATTAATTAAGAAGTGAAATAAATAAAGTATGTACAGTTATAGAAGTATATATGATGTTGGGGCACTTGCTAATTCTTGCCGCTTATGAGCTCATATCTACCCTTTCCCTTTTGTACCTTTTATTGCATTCAATTCAATATTTTGGCAACATTAATTTACTGACATGCAAGTTGGTATGTCGTGTTTAATACCACTGCACTTTTTTTTTTTTTTTTATCAAATTTATATAACCAATTCACTTCACTATGTTTGCACAGTCCCGTATTATTACTTTCTATACGACAGTAAAATTTAAATAAAACAAAAGAAGCTATATATGGGCATATGATAATAGGGAGTGGTTCAAATAAAAAGGGATATTAAAGTATAAAATAGGAAATGATCTGGGCCATTAGATCAACACAATTCGACGGCCATGATTAAAACAAAAAACGCGCCATTATATATACATAAGGTTATTTTGGTAAAATTTGAAGTGGGCGGTTATGCGTTCAAAAAACAATGCATTTAATAGTTAAATACAATGCATTTAATAGTTAAATGCAATGCATAACTCAAATTACATTTTCACAATGCATTTAATAGTTAAATGCAATGCATAATTCGGTCAAGATCTCAACCGTCCGATCATGAAAATCTAAGGCCCAGATCATTTCCTATTTTATACCTTAATATTCCTTTTTATTTGAACTCCATCCTACGATAATATTGTGATAAGACTTGACAGTTTATTTATTCTGGATTTTCAATTTAATATTATTTAAATAATAAAAGAGGGGTAAATAGTAGTAATAATAATAAATAATGACTGCCATATGCCCTATTATGTGGACACACTAACGATGCCAAAAACGTACGAATAGGGCAGCCAAATTGCCCTAGTGATTAATTATATTATTCAAGTTCCTAGTAATTAATACTCGTACAGTTTTATATGTAAATTAAATTCGAGTTCCCTAAATCCTTATTTTGTTGAATTTGAATACTCCATAATTTTGTTAAATTCCTATATAATTAATTTTGAGTTCCCCCATCTCTTTTAATTAAAAAAAATATTAATTAATCATTTGATTAGTACCTTTATAAAAATCCAAATTTAGTAGTAGTAGTAGTGTTTTATAAAGTTCCACTGTGTGCGTGCGCGCATGTGAATGAACAGCAAATAATTCTGCTTTATCACATTTACTTTTTAACGATTAAGCAGTGAAAATCATTCAAGATTTAAATGAATTCGTCGTATGTGTGAACGGTTTTAATCATCATATATTTTATATGTACATAATTACTATAGTTCGATTTCGATTCATCGTACCAAAAGTTTTGGTTTAGCAAAAATAAAAAATCAATAATTTCTCTTGGTTAATAGGTTAAACTAGCTATTCTTTTATTGCAAACACAAATAATAAACGTTAAAATAAAAAAATAAAATACTAGCCATATTTCATGTTAAATGCCATAATTATCTCTATTAATAGAAAATGAACTGTCATAATCAATATTGATGACCCCCGCTATCTCTTTACTCTCTCTCATTTTCTACATTTTATTTTGTGTAAATAAGTTGATGCTATATTTACCAATTAATCCATTTCAATTTCTAATCATCTAATAAATAGAAATCGTTACTTGCGACGAGTATAATTTAATATATTCACCATTAATATGACATATCATGTAAATAAATAATAAATGTTTGATAACATTTTATTATTTTTCATCTTTCGACTAGGGTTTATTGATTAAGGTATAATTTAATATTTATTTATTCTAAAATAATTAAAATAAGAATTATATGACTCATATACTTATTAACATTACCACATCAGCAGCGAGCATTTTAAGTTGTGTTCATCGTGGACAGTAGAATGGTTCAATTATTATACTTTTTAGTTGATTAGATTGTAACCATACAAAATTTATTACTCCCTCCGTCCCCCAAAGAGTTTAACATTTTGACTTGCATGGATTTTAATAAAAGATGTTGACTTAGTGCATAGTGTGTAAGAAGTATAATGAGTGAAGTTAGAAAAGTGTGATGTGAGTGGAGATTGGGTTCCACTTAAAGGTGTGTTGTGGGTGGAGGTTGAGTCCCAAAATAGAAATTTTTAAGTGTTAAACACTTTTGTGGACGACCCGAAAAGGAAATTCGTTAAACACTTTCGTGGACGGAGAGAGTAGTATTATACACGATTAATTATAAATATTAATTATAAAATGACTTTATTCAAAATTGAATGATGATAATAAATATTGAAAGAATTCACTATTAGTTTTGGAGAAACTACCGTTGGAATTGACAACTAACTTTAAGGATATTTTAGGTAATAATGATTAGATCTTAAAATTGTATTTAGTTGGCTAAGATTTGTGTTTACTATAAGCTTATGGCTATTATAGAAGTTGCCCCTTACCAAAACCGTGCATTTGGTATTCAGTAAATTAATTTACTGTTTGTTTCGATTATCTGATAATTCGATAACTGATTTATTAATATTTTCAAAAATATAAATAAAATTCCACCATTATATTCTTCAATTACTCACTTGTTAATTACTTGTCGAATATAACTATATAGTAAAAAAGGTTAATAAAAGTTTAAAGCAATTCCAACAAAACTACAACTTATTTCACATCTTTATCTTTATATTAACTTACTATATTTATTATACTTTTAAATGCAAATAAATATTAATTTCAAATTTATTTAATTATATATCTTATTTAATATATATATATATTAATTTATATTTATTATATATTAATTACAATAATAATATTTATATTATTTTTAATTTTTAATTTATATATTATTATATGAATGTTGGGTCGGGCTTGGGCAGGCCTCAGCATGTCGGGCTTAAAAAATTAGCCCAAAATCACCCATCAAGCTTAAGAATTTGGGCGAAATTCGGCTCATAACGTCATCAGATCGGACTTGGGTGACACGTTGTTGTCGGGCTTGAGTCGGATCTGACTAAATATTCATTCCTAGTCGGGTTTGTAGAAGTCTCTGGGAGAATCCGTTGAAATCTCTAGTGATTATAAGAAATTTTGTAGAAAACAATCTCTTTATATTTTTAAAAGAGAATCTATGAAAATCCATAGATTGTTGAATACTTAAATATTTTATAAGACTTTTTAAAATCCGTATTGAATACATCAGTATTTTTAAAGACTTTTAAAAATCTGAATTGAATACACCTAGATGTTAAAAGTCCAAAAAAAATCCTACACACTCCAGAACCAATACACCCCCTTTAACATAAATATCACATGCCTACATGAAAATAAAAAATATATAATATTATATATGATTAATAAATAGATAAAATTTCAAAAATATAGAAAAATAGGAAAAATTAAATGGGAGGTTGGGAGGATTTCAAGGATTGAGGTGGATAGCTTGGACTGAATTTGTATTATAGTTTAGATTTGTTATCATCAGTTACTAATTTTTTTTATTAGACTAACTAGTATTTTTACCCGTGCAGTTGCACGGAAAATTATCTTTTTTAGTATATAATTTTTTTATTTTAAAATACAAATAATTTTGATAACGTTTAATGATATCAAACAATCCAAATAAAAATCATCTTATTATACATGATAAGTGTTAAGCCTACATAATATATTTTTAAAGATTGTAAATAGGTTGTTATACACTCCATGCGTTTTATAAAAACATGCATCATTTGATGCGACAGGATTTTAATAAAATATAGTTGAATTGAGTGATAATAAAGATTGAGACCACAAAAAAGTGTTATTAAGTGTTAAAATATAATTGATTTGAATGGTAGTGTATTGAGACCCACAAAAATGTGTTATTAAATGTTAAAATACACTAATTGATTTGAATTATAATAGAGATTGAGACCCACAAAAAGAGTCATTACATGTGAGAGTTGAGACCATATGCAAAAATAGAAAGTGATGTTTATTTGGAACGTATTAAAATGGCAAAAGGTGTATCTTTTTAAAAAACGAAGTGAGTATAGGGTTCTCTTTTTAATGTAACAAAAATATAAAAATTTGCTTATTAGATATTATTCGATTTGAAGATTACTTAATTAATTTAGGATGCGTATTTCCTAATTTTTAAGATGAAACATGACTTCAAACTATTTAATTAGTTTTTTTTAGCACACATGTGAAATATATTTCTTATTTAAATTTTATTAAATTTCTAATGATTTATTTAATTCAAATTTGTAACTGTGATAACAAAAAAAAAATATAATATTATTATAAAATATAACTAAATTAATTTGAGAATTGAGACTATTCATTTCCTCATTCCCCACTACCTAATTATTATCTCTTTAATGAATTTATTAATTTATATTATTTCTAATTAACTATAATAATAATAATTTACATTTGTTTACATTATTTAATGATAAGAAACTATATATTTATAATCAAAAAAATAAAATAATAAATATAATTTTATAAATGGGATTAAATAAAATTAATTTTTGATAATATGAAAAAAAATTAAAAATAATAAATATAACTATATTTGTATATAATTTTTTTTAATTCATTTATAGTGTCACAATTTAAACTAAAATAAAATAAAGAAATAAAAAGATAATAAGATAAATAAAATAAAAAATATATATTTTAAATTATTATATATAATTTCATAAAATAATAAATATAATTTTAAATGGAACTAACGAAAAATAATTATTGATAATTTGAATAAAAGAAAAAATAAAAATATAGGTATAACTATATTTGTATACACATTTTTATTCATTTATAATGTCATAATTAATAATTATATATAATTTCAGAAAATATATAAATTAATAAAATAATAAATATAATTTTATAATAGAATTAAATAAATTAATTATTGATATTATGAAGAAAAATGAAAATAAAAATAAGAAGTCAAAAGACAACCATGTAAATAAGATAAAAGAGGAAGGACAAAATTAGAAAAAAATGACAAAATAGTTTTATGTATTATTATAAAAAAAAATGATAGTAATAAATATAAATTACTATTATTATTATAAAATCGATCGGTTTTACTTTTGGTTAGATGGAAATAAGAAAAAGAGAAAGAAGGAATTGGCAGAAACACGAGAGACTATAATTGTCGTATATGGTGAGTGTTTGCTTACCCACTTGCTACTGAATTATATTCTGTAAAACCCTAATCAAAGCCCACATATATAATCATCATTTAGCCTCTTGTCTCTGTAAAATTATTTCACAGAAAGTATAACTATTTTTATTATTATATACTCTCAGCGTTCATTAAGGTGGTTTGATTTGACTAAAAGTTGTTATGATCAAACCAAGCTTTTTAAGTGTGACTGAGGGAGTATATATATATAAACATGTAAAGAGAGATTATACAAAATAATAAAAAATGATCATAAAAGACAATTAATAGTCACTAACATATTAATATTTAAATTTTAGTCATTTGCAAATTTTTTGTATAAAAAATACCCTTTGCATTTATTTTTCTACATTTTTTAGAATGAATAGTATGAATCATATCATTCATACATGACATTCTGTTTTATTATATTGTACGTATTGTTTAACCTAAAATGTGTACTCTAGGTTATCGCAAATATACGAGGTCAATTGTACGTGACAAGTTAACCCCGGTCGAATCTCGATGGAAAGTTCAGCAGGGCGATTTAATCCTAAGTATTATTAAAAACAAATGAATGAGAAATCCTAAACACTCTAAACCAATAATAAGAGGAGAAATAAAAATAAAATAAATGAACAAAAATAGTAAAAAGATGGGATTCCGGATTTAAGGGTCTAAGGTCACGAAAATCTATAATCAATTAAATCATGCTCTATCAATTATGCAATTGTTTATAAATCGAAGGCTTCTTAAAAGTTAGTCTATTTATTAACTTATGTATTCATAAATAAACGACAATTACGACTCACATATTAGATTACCTTAATAAGAATTACTCAATTATAAACAACGATTCACAATTAATAAATCAATTCCTAAAATTGTTTAATCTTCTAACTCGCGTATTCGATAGCTAAGCGGTAATTCTAACTCACGTATTCGAATTACACAATATGAAAATTACAATTAACAACTAATATGATTCTTACATTTCCGATTTGGAATTATTGATGATTAAACTCTAGGTCAATATCTAGAATTATTTTTCAATTTCATCTAGAATCAAAAGGGAATTAAATGGTGATCAAACATTCAAATCAATTACGCACAAGTTTAATCAAATAAGCATGAATCAAGAACAATCAATAAATAATTAAAAAAATTCTAAACTTAGGTAGAAAAAAAACGAATCAATCCATTTAATATTAAAAAATAAGAGACACTTACTAAAAAATCTTGGATTGAACGTTGATCTCACCCTCAATCCTTCGTTCTGATGCGAAATTACAAAGAAAATTAATTAATCTAAATATTCTAGGTTTGAAAGAGAGAAAAATATTAAAAGAGGATAAAAAGAACGCACAAATTAGGGGTTTAAATAGTCTAATTAGCGTCCAAAAGTCGCGTCCAGCGGCCGCGGAAGGTCCAGCGGCCGCTGGGGTCGAGTTTATGTCTCAGTCGCTGCACTAGCCCAATGGACGCTGGGGTCCAGCGGGCGCTGCACCCCTTCTCTGAAAAATAAGAAAATCTTAAAAAATACAGTCTTGAAGCTTGTCTCTATAGGAGTCTGTAGTCGCAAACGAATCCAAATTCGAAGTTGTAATGAATGAGAACGGGCCAAAACAAAATTCTTGCGCAAGACGTAATAATTTCGCATATGGCCATGCTCTTGCGTTCTTTCTCTCATCTTCTTCCTAGCAAGCTCCTGTCCAGTTTTCTCGGCTTTATTTTTTTGCATCCTCGGCTCGCCTCTTCTGTCATGCTACCTCGCGCCAAACTTCACCTCAATGACTCCATTTCGCAACAATTCCAATCACAAATCCACCTACTAGAAATTCGACACCCGGCGTAATAATGAACAAAATACTAAATAAAATGAACTAAAATACTACGAAACGAGACTTTAAAATACGTGTAAAATCACGACAAAAATGTACCAAACACGTATGTATGTATGAATTGTATGAATGCATTCATACATTTCATATCATTCGTACAATTCGTATAATTAAATTTAAGTATAAGGGTATTTACTTACATTTAAAATGACTATAATTTAAATATTTTTATGTTTGTGGCTATTATTTGTCTTTTACAATCGATTTGTACTATTTTATATAATTAATACTAAAAACATGTTAAATGGTAAATTAAAGTTAGGGGTGGGTCAGTACAGTATACTGAAAATTTTTCGCCATACCGATACCGTACTGAAATTTTTCGATATATGATTTTTCATACTGTTACCGTACCGAATATTTTGGTATACCAAATACTGGTATACCGAAAATTCAGTATCAAAAAAATTCAATACTGATACCGTATCAATTTTTCGGTATATACCGTACCGAATTTCGGTATAACGATATACCGAAGTTTGGTATGATATACCGAAAATAACACTTTTCATACCGAAAAATTATGATTTATTTATTATACTATAATTACTTATTAACATAACATAAGTGCATAAATTATAAATAGAATTATCTATATTATTAAGTATATTAATATTAATTGATACACAACAATTACATATAGCTCGATTCAAGTAATTATAAAAGTTAATAATGTATAAGACATTATAATATAGACTGTCAATATATATAATATATTGTAACAAATTATATTTTAATCTTATGTATAATTATCTTCTAATTTTGTTAATAATATTTTAAATTTATTATAATTGTATCTTATTAATTAATAATTTAATATAATTAGTTCATAATAAACGAACTTAGAAATTAATAACTAATCTATTTAACTCATTACCGATCTAAAATATATTAAAATTTGTTTTGTATTATCGAAGGTATTCAGTTCAACTTAAATATTCAATTCAATTTTTAATATATGTATATATAATCAATTATTCATTAATATTGAATGGAATATCATAAACCTTTATTTGTATTAATATTAATCAAATTATTATTTTTTTTCAAATTCAAATGATAAAATATCGAATATGAATACAACTATTCAAACATATATCATGAATCAAATTAAATTATTTGATTCATATACAATCCCATTTATAAATTATATTGATATATATATATATTATGATGAATTATATTTACTTTATTGATATATATACATATATATATAATTATGATCACAAAACAATCGTGAAAACAAAGATGAAAAATATTTTTTTAATAACTTTTTATCAATATATATTTTATAAGTTTATATTTAAATTTAAATTTTAGCTAAATATAATATACTCTTTATTAATATATTATAATACTTACTACCAAATACTTATATATAATTTTTAAATTATGAAAGAGAATAAAAGTGTTAATAAAATATTCATATCTTATTCTATTTATTTATAAAATATATTTTTATAAAATTATTATATTTAGTAAGAAATATTGATATATTTATTATTTATTTATATTATATACATATTTAACAAACATAAATGAAATTTGAACCACTACTACATAGAATATAATACAATTACTTTCTTTGTTAGTATCACTACAAAAAAACCTCAAACTGGCGACGGAATGGACGACGGAATGATCATCCGTCGTCCACTAGCAACGGACTGACGACGGACTTCAACAAATAAGGCTTACGACGGACTGGCGACGGGCTAGCGACTATTTTTTTGGCGCGTAAGTTGGCGCCAAAACTAACGACGGACTGGACAACGGACATATCCGTCGTTAGCTTTTATAATTATTTTTTTTTAAATTTATAACGGACGACGGACTAGTCCGTCCTCCCGCCCTTTAAATCAGTCATCTCCCCCATTTTGCGAAAACAGAAGCAACAGACCTTAAAACTTCCCCACTGGCGATTTGAAGGCTTCACCGGAGATTTGGAGTTCACACCGCCCTAATACTCCCATGTAAGTCCAATCCCTCCATTTTCCTTTCCCTCTTTCTATTTCTCTCTTTATTTCTCATTTTTACAACTATTTAAAGTTGTGGAAGAACCTGCCGCCTCTCCCCGTGCCTGCTCCGCCGTCCGCCGCCTCCCCTGCACGTCCTCCGTGCATCCCCGCGCCTGCCCGCGCCTCCCCTGCGCCTACCACCGCCTGGAGCCGCTGCCGCCCCGCCCCAGCCTCTCCCCGTCGCTGCCGCCCTCCTATAGGTAAGATATTCAATTTTTTTTTGCATTTTTAATAATTATTGATAATTTTTATGTTAATTATGGTTAATTAAATTATTAATTGTATAATTGTTAATTGTGTTAGACAATTTCTAATTAGATAATTTGTTAGACAATTTGTAATTAAATTGTTAATTGTGTAATTGTAATTGTTAATTTGATAATTTGTACTTGTTAATTGTGTTAGACAATTTGTAATTGTGTAATGTTAGACAATTTATAATTGTGTAATTGTTGTAATTGTTAATTAATGTTAGTTTAAAATTTTAGTTTATATTGTTAATTAATTTTTTTTATTATAGTTAATTTGATAATTAGACCTAATTAACTAATTAGGTTGTCTTAATTAGGGTATTTTCAATTAGGGTATTTGTTAATTAGGGTATTTTTTAATTAGAGTTTTGAATTATGTTAATTAGGGTATTATTAGGGTATTTTTAATTAGGGTATTTGTTTAATTAGAGTATTTGTTTAACTAGGGTCTTTGTTAATTATGTTTAATTTTGAATTAATTAGGGTTTCTTCAATTACGTCTATCGCCTCCCGACTCCTCCCTTAGCCTTCCGGAGCCGCCTTCCGCCGCTCCGATTCCGCCTCCTTCGGTGAAAGGTAATTACATATATTATGTTTAATTTAATCATGTTTATTTAATTTGTTTTGTTAATTAAATAGTTTAGTTAATTAGAATAATTTTATTGTTTGATTACTTAGTTTAATTATATATATGTAATCTAGGTAATTAGATTGAATATCTTAGGTTAATTAGTAATTAGATTTAATTGGTTAGATTAATAATTGTTGCATATATATTTTGACATTGGGATAGACGTCATTAATTTCTTAAGGATCTTCTCCTTTGGGATAGATTTTGATTACGTCCTAAGGATCTTCTCCCAATTATATGTATTGTTATTGTTCTGTGAACCTCGTTATATTTCAATATATATGTTGTGATGTTTTGATGAGATGCACGAGTTGTTGGGATACGATGTTTTGATGATATATGACATGCATGTTGGGATAGTTTGATGACCTTTAGCTGACTTGTTAGATTGGATGCATGTAGTTCGGTATGCCCACAAGGCATCGCCCAACTTCAACGACCAGTCCTTCCTCGTTGGCTTAACAGTTTTCTCCAAAATCTCGTTCACTTGCTTGTTACTTGTCTCCGCTTGCCCGGATGTTTGGGGATGATAAGGAGTCGCCACCTTGTGCTTAATTCCATTCTTCCTCATAAGTTTCTCACACAACTTGTTACAAAAATGCTTGCCTCCATCACTAATTATTGCCTTAGGAAATCCAAACCTGTTTAGGATATTCTCCTGCACAAACTTTAAGACAATATTAGCATCACATATCCTCGTGGGGATAGTCTCAACCCACTTAGACACATAATCTACAGCAAGAAATATGTACTCAAAACTATGGGAATTAGGGAATAGGCCCATGAAATCGATGCCCCAAACGTCAAAAATTTCAACGACGAGATTGTTAACTAAGGGCATCTCATTTCGTGGGCTAATATTCCCGACCCTCTGGCATCTATCACATGAAGCATAGAACAAATGCGCATCTTTAAATAAATATGGCCAGTATAAACTTGATTGGAGGACTTTGAAAGCGGTTTTACGGCCTCCAAAATGTCCCCCACACTCTGCTTCGTGGCACAAGGACAGAACACTCTGCTGCTCGACTTCCGGCACACATCTCCTGATCACCTCGTCCTTTCCTAGACGGAAAAGGTAAGGATATTCCCAATAATAGTACCTGCAAGATCTAAGAAATCTCGCCTTCTCCTGCGAGGTTAGATCATCATGGAGCTTATCCGCGGCCAAGTAATTCACTATATCGGCATACCATGGGAATGAAAATATGGAAAATGCATGCTCATAAGGAAACTCATCAGGGATCTTATCATTCTTAAAAACAGTCAATGAGTCCTTAATGTTTTCTAGCCTCGAAAGATGATCAGAAATAGTATTATCACTCCCTTTTCTATCCTTTATCTCTAAGTCAAATTCTTGAAGTAATAGAATCCATCTAATCAATCTCAGCTTAGCTTGAGTCTTAGTGACCAAATATCTAAGTGCATCATGGTCACTATGTACAATTACTTTAGACCCTATGATGTAGGACCTAAACTTATCCAAAGCAAAAACCACAGCAAACATCTCTTTCTCAGTAGTAGTGTAATTAACTTGCGCATCATTCAAAGTTAAACTCGCATAGTAAATCACACGCTGCATGTTATCCACACGTTGCCCTAAGACAGCTCCTACAGCAAAGTCACTAGCATCACACATTATTTCAAATGGCTTTTACCAATCCGGAGATACAACAATGGGAGCATAAATGAGTTTCTCTTTCAAAGTGTTAAAAGCATGCTTACACTTGTCATCAAAAAAAAAGGGAACATCTTGAGCAAGTAACCTACATAAAGGTTGGCTTATCTTGGAAAAGTCCTTAATAAACCTCCTATAAAAACCGGCATTCCCAAGAAAGCTCATCACCCCTTTACATTCACAGGTGGGGGCAAGGTCTCAATAACATATATATTAGCCTTATCAACGGCTATTCTTTTGCTATAAACGACATGGCCTAACACAATACCATTGGTAACCATAAATGACTCTTTTCCTAAATATGAGTAAGGTTACACTCAATACACCATTTCAACACAATATCAATTTTCTTCAAGCAATCATGAAAGGAATTACCGAAAACGGAGAAATCATCCATAAATACTTCAATAAAATCACCAATCATTTCGAAGAAAATTGAAAGCATGCACCTTTGAAAGGTTCCCGGAGCATTGCACAAGCCGAAGGGCATCCTCATATATGCATAAGTGCCAAAGGGACTTGTGAAGGTCGTCTTCGATTGATCCTCCGGAGCTATCACCACCTGAAAATAACCAGACAAACCATCAAGAAAGCAATATAATTCATGTCCAGCTAGCTTATCAAGCATTTGATCTATAAAGGGTAAATGGAAATGGTCTTTGCGGGTAGCCTCATTTAACTTCATGTAGTCTATGCACATCCGTCAACCCGTAGTTAGCCTAGTTGACACCAACTCCCCCTTCTCGTCAGTATTGACCGTGATGCAACTCTTCTTTGGTACAACATGAACGGGGCTCACCCACTCACTCTCGGCCACATGATAGATCAATCCTTCAGCTAGAAGTTTTAGAATTTCCTTCTTCACCACCTCCATCAAATTGGGGTTCAATCTCCTCTGGCCGTCTCTGAATGACTTTGCTCCATCTTCAAGTACTATCCTGTGCATACACATAGATGGACTAATCCCCTTTATATCTGTAAAGCTCCAACCGAAGGCCTTCTTGTTCTCCTCTAATACTCCTACTAGCTCCTCTTCTTACTCCTCAGTTAGCTCGACAAAAATAATCACCGACTTCGTCTCTCTTTCTTCTAGAAACACATACTTAAGGTGCTTAGGAAGCTCCTTAAGTTCAACCAAGCTGTTCAATGGCTCTTTCTTCTCTTCTCCTTTCACAACTTCCATCACCCCCACACTTGAGTCGAGAACTAGGTCCTCCTCATCTCAACTAGTTGTTATCTCTTCATCATCTGTATCCTGCAAAAACACCTTCTCGACCAAGGTATCAAGAACATCAATATAATAACAAGTATCAGATAAACTTTGTACAGGATGAGAGGATATTTCCCTGACAGACAAGGAAATTATTTCACCTAACACAGTCATTTGAAGTTTGCCATTTTTAACATCAATTAACGTGTTAGTGGTTGCCATGAAAGGCATTCCTAGAAGAACAATATGCTCATTGCTAGACTCTTGTACCTCACCAACATCAAACACAACAAAATCAACTGTTACAATTAAATCTCCAACTCTAACTAGGATATCTTCTATGATTCCTTTTGGGTACCTAATTGACCTATCTGCAAGTTGTAAAGACATTCTAGTAGGCTTCAAATTACCTAATCCTAATCTCAAGAAAATAGAATAAGGCATCAAGTTAATACCAGCCCCTAGATCTAACATGCCTGAAACGGACTTACCATTCCCAAGTGAAATTTTGATAACAAAACTACATGGGTCCGTTTGCTTTGGGGGAAGTTGGTGCTTCAACACTGCACTTGCTACTTCCGACACCACGATCTTCTCGTCATCCACGAACCGTCTCTTCTTGATGAAAGTTCTTTGAAGAACTTAACATATGCTGGAACATTCCGGATCACATCCAGAAGAGGAAGGTTGACATTAACCTTTGAGAGCATCTTGTAGAAGTCCAAGAACTGCTGGTCTTGCTTCTCATTCCTCAATCGCCCTGGGAAAGGAATAGGAGGTTTATAAGGATTGGTGGCCTTATGCAACTCTCCTCCCTTCCCTTTCTCTTCAAGAGGGGCTAATACAATGATCTCCTCTTCAAGAGGAGTTACTGTAGTGCTCTCTTCTTCCTTCTCATGCTCGTCCTCATCAACCGGCATTTGGACTTTATTATCCACAACCTTGTCAATTTTCAACACAATAACTGCTTGAGCTTGTTTTGGTTGACTTGGAAGCTTGTCCTTTTTGTTCATCTGAACAAGCTCTCCAACTGTCCCCACAAGCTACCCAACTTGGGTCTCAATCCTCTTCATAGAGGCCTCCATTGTCTCAAACCACTGATGCCTAGCTTGAATAAATTTGTTCAAATTATCCTCCACTGATGATTTTGGAGGACCTTGAGGTGGAGCTTGGTGTTGTTGTGGTTGTGAAAAGTGTTGTTGAGGTTGTTGGAATTGTTGGAACCCTTGCTGAGGCGGCACTTGCTGCCCTTGTGGTGCTTGTTGCCTCCAAGAGAAGTTTGGATGATACATATACCTCGGGTTGTAAGTGTTGGAGTATAGATCAAACTTCGGAGATTGAAAGTTTTGAAGAGCATTTACTTGCTCTTCCTGCTCTCGGTGTTGCTCGTATGCACTAGTACAAACATTAGCCCCGTGGCCAAACTCTCCACAAATGCCGCATGTCTCGCCTCCACTTCTTCTCGGTTGCTCATCCGTCGTACGCATAGCTTGCACCTGCCTTGTAAGTTCCGCTAATTGCCTCACCATATCATTACTAGAAGTTGCTTCATTGACCTTCTTCTTCGGGCCCCTGGAGTTCTCTGTTGTGAGTTCATAGCCATGTTTTCAAATATCTCTATGAGCTCCTCTGCTGTCTGGTTTCCAATATCTCCTCCTGCTGCATTGTCCAACATATATTGGAAGTTTTGGTGAAGACTCTCGTAAAAGAACTGGTTGAGCAGCTCCAAAGATAGGTTGTGATGAGGACATTGCATTTGCAGACACTTGAATCTTTCCCAAGCCTCGTGAAGAGGCTCTCCATCCATCTGTGTAAAGGTCACGAGTTGTGACCTAACCTCTTGCATCTTTTGGTTCGGTTACCACTTCAACATGAATCTCTCAGACAACTGATTCTAGTTTTGAAGTGAATTGGGAGCTAAAGACATAAACCATGTCTTAGCTCGGTCCTTGAGAGTGTACATGAAACATCTCATCTTCAACTGGTTCTTCGTCAAGTCTCCAAGCGGAAAGGTCTGGACTATGGCATAGAACTCCTGGATGAAGTTCAATGCATCCTCTGCGGGCATACCGTAGAAAGACGAAAGTTGGTTGAAGTGTATATTTTTGAGCTCGTAGTTCCTAGCTGCTTGACCCAACACTAGGTGATGCCGCAGCTCCTATAACCGGCCTAGCTAGTTTCCTCATTTGACGGGCCGCCATAACTGTATGAGAACTCGACTCACTCCAATTTGTGTCTGAGTCCCGTGGAGGTGTACTCTCTGAATGATCTGATTGATACCCTGACTCCAAATTATGACTGTTTTCAACTTCCTCTTCTAGGTTGACTGTTTGCAACTCCCACCTGCGATGCACGTTGTCCAACACGGGTGTCAATCTCTTATTCAGACTTCGGCGTTCATGCATGCACTACCTAGCACCACAAAAGAGAAGTCAAACACAACTTGCGGTTGAAAAATTCTAACAAAAACAAAAACGAAAATAAAAAACAAAACAATCACTGAACTGAACAATCACGATTACGAAAAAAAAGAAAGAAGAAAACAAAAACAAACACAAGTACTAACAACCAAAATGCCTATAGCCTTCCCCGGCAACGGCACCAAATTTTGTTCAACCAAAAAAGTATACTAAAGAGTTATAATACGCGTAAAGTCGACCCGAATGTCAAATTTCGTGGAAGACTATGCAGGGCAATGATTATAAACACCTTAATGAAATAAAACAAGTCCTAAAACACTCTAAATTAGATTGAGATAAGAATTATATAAATTAACGGAAAACCGTAAATGGAGTAAACAAGAGAATAAAGGTCTAGGGTAACGATTATCTTAAATCTAAGTTCAATGCCTATTCGATCAAATCATGCTTTTAACTAGATTCTCCTAAGTTGATTAGCTAATCACCTACATGTTTTTAAAGCTAACCCGTGTCAATCACTTACGTGTATAGATCACACTTAAGAAAGGTACCAATTCAAAACACAATTGCCTATTTTACGAATCCGATTAATAGGCTTGATTGTTTGATTACAAATAAGACACAGAACAATTCATGACAACCTATTCCATATCTTAGAGTTCAACATGTTGATCAAGCATATAAAACTCATAAAGCACAAATCAAACAACCATTACAAGATCAATTTAAAGCATTAAACCATAGACAAATGTAATCTAACCCTAGAGAAGTAATTAGTCAACCATAGATAAAAGTGAAACCATAGAAATGTTCATTAGAGCAAACTTACTAAGAATCCACAAACAGGGTTGGAAGAATCTTCAATCCCTTGAAATTACCAAGTACTAATGATAGAAAGGAAGTAAAAAGTGTTGTAAAGGAGATCTAAATTGAGTTACAAGTGTTGGCTCTAAAAATAACATCTAAGAAATGTTTTAATGTTCGCCCATAACTGCCAGCTAGCGCCCGCTGGGAAGCCAACGGTCGCTGGCAATGAGTCTCTGTCGAACCTTATGCTTGTAGGGCCAGCGGCCGCTGGGAACTCAGCGGTCCCTGGACCCTGCTCTCTGAATTTCTCTGCTGCAACACCCCAGCGAGCGCTGGTCCCCCTCCTCGGCTTCCTCAACATGTTTTCCTCCTCGTGCATTTCTCAACTAGTCCCGCTCCACTCGGCTTTGCCAACGGAATGAATAAAACACCACTTCTAGCTCCATCTCCATCTCATTTCCACCTCCTACATCCAAAACATGAATCAAACAACCGGCGTAAAAATGAACAACGAAACGACACGAAACAAAAGACAAACGCACAAAACACGACAAAACGGCACACTAAAATATAACAAAAACATACTAAACATTATTCTGTGAATTTTACTTCAGAAAAGGGAGATATGAGCACCACTCCACGTCGACGGTCGCGCCGCCTCTTGGATAACGACGATTAAGACGATGATTTCGAGAATATCATTATACCAAAGCCGCCCATAATGCAATCTGATAGGAAAACAAGTGCAAAAACGCGTAGACCACCCAAAAATCTTATTCTCTCTGCCAAAAAATCTTCCACATTCACGCTTACCAACGATGCAACAACGTAATTAAAAAAAATCTTATTCTTTCTGCCAAAAAATCTTCCACATTCACGCTTACCAATAAAGCAACAACGTAATTATCAATGCAACAATGTAACTGAAGTAATGCAAAATTGCAGCCTGGTTCAATGCAAATTGTCGTGTTATCAATGCAACAACGTAATTAAAACAAGTCTTATTCTTTCTGCCAAAAAATCTTCCACATTCACGCTTACCAACAATGCAACAACGTAATTATCAATTCAACAATGTAACTGAAGTAATGCAAAAATATAGTCTGATTCAATGCAAATTGTCGTATTATCAATGCAACAACGTAATTCACCGTTGAGGATTTCGGGCCCGACGACAAAGGGGCGGTCGATCATATCCTAGAGGAAGAAGGCGAAGGAAAGCGGCGGAGAGATCGCGAAGGAGATTGGCGAAGAGATGTCGGAGGAGGCGAAGGGTGTTAAAGATCGGCTAGAGGTGGGTGGGAAAGTTGATGGCGGCCGAGGGGTCGGCTAGCGGTGTGTGGCGGGGGTGGACAAAGATGACGACGATGGGGAATATTTTCTCTCTCAATATAATTATCACATTAATTAGTGGAAATTGTTATTTTCTCTCTCATGTTATAATTACATAAATGTCCTTTCGGTAATATTTATGGAATATTTTATTATATTAAATCCGAAATAATTATAACCGTTGATCTACTAAAATTAACGATCCATACCACTTCCTATTTTATATCCAAAAGTCACTACATCCTCTCTCTCTCTCTCTATATATATATATACATATATATTGAATCTTAAACTATTAATTATGAGACGCATCATATTAATATAATACGATGTGTGACACGATTAGATAATAAAAAATTTCGAATTGGATATATATACACCCTCCAGTCTTATTTTACTTTTGTTTTTAATTTTTCCTCAGCTGGTGTCATATAATATGTCATAAAATTGTAGAGTTTATTATAATAAATTTTAATTTAAATTTTATTTACTTTTTTATATTTAATAGTAATTCTTTGGATGTATCTATGATGCTATTTAATATAGTTACAAATTTAAATTTATTATTTTTTTGGTATATGTAATTTAAAGGATAAGACACTTTAAAAAAATACGAGGGAGTACAGAAATTAGATTTTTTTTTTAATGTAATATTTGCATAGCTGCTACAAACTTAGATTTATTAAGATTAATTGACTAGTGTAGAAAATCTGAGAAAGGGTCTAGATTTCATCGCTAGCCAATTTGACTGTATAATTAATTTTCAGAACTCTTACTTCAACTAACGAACTTAAATTAAAAAAAGGGAAGAGTACTCCTCACATATAAACTCTACATAGATGCATTTTTCCTATAAAAGAAAAGAGAATTCAAAAGTAATGATGGAGAGAATATTGGTTTAGTCCCATGTAACTAACACTATATCAGTTTTATAACAAACCTCACATGCATTCTAATGCTATGTCTTATTCACACGCAAATTTTATTTGTATTTTGTATTGAAACAATCAAAATACTATATTATGTAACAATTCATCATTGGATAAGATGATGACCAAATATTGATAAAAGGCCTCTGTTCCTTATTACTATAAACCTTGTTAGGTGGTTGAAGATGGAGAGTGGAGATTAGGCATGTCAATTGGTCGAATCTGAATCATATTTGGCTTGTTCGAATTTATTGAATTTAAAAAATTGAGAGCTATGTTCATATTCATGAGATCCGTGGGACCATTGATGTGATCAAAATTCATGCATTTTATTTTAAAATATAAATTATAAATATATTTAAATTGACAATACAATCATAATAATAATTTAAATCTATAATACCACATCAATTAATCAAAATAACATTATTATTCATATAAATAAATATTTTTATAAACTAAATGAATTAAATTTAAAATGAACATATATATATATATAATACTACTATTTAATAGGCAGATCCATGCGCCAAATATGAATCGAATCTAGGTCTCGGAATGTAAACTCCATATTCGATACTGTAAAAAATTTAAGAACTCCAAATTAGATCCGGATCGATCAGATTCAAAATTTGAAAAACTCAAATCCTAAAAAAAATGATTTGAATCCACAGATTTAGACCGAATTATGTTCCACTCCTAAAAAATTGATTTAATTCCTAAAAATTTGATTGAAAATAAATAAATGACTTTTAAAGTTTTAATTGTTTATTTTAGGATAACCAAACGGTCCCCAACTTAAATAACCCTTCCAACCCCCTGTCTCACTGAGCCCACTTACTCACTCACTCACATAAAAGACAAATAATTGAGAATTTGAGAGAGACTTAGTTGTTGTATGAGTAATCTCAATACTTTGCTATAAAAGAAGAAAAAAATAAAGAAAAAAGAGTAAATTCTCTATTACACTATGCTCACCGCTTATTTTTGTTGAGTTGAATCCGGCTTCATCCAGTTAGATATCAAGTTAGCAGCTAGTCTGTGAAAAATGAGGGAAAACGTTTGGGCAAATCTATGTGAAGAAAAAAAGCAAATGAAATACAAATATGCAATAGTTATTGGCTACTTCATGTATTTGGGTTTGGAAGAATTAATTTTAAAGTTAAAAATACACAATTTAAGTTATTGGGCTTTAATTATTTATGTTAAGGTTGAATATGATAATAAAACGTGGGCTTTTTTTAATTGAATGGTATATTTTAATTAATTTTGATTAATTGAATAATTAAATTTTGAATAATATTTGTTAATTTAAAATAATTATTTAATAGGACTTGATGAGGCGATTGACGGTTCTACTTGCTGTTCAACGCGGCTAATTTTTGAGGGATTGAAATGGTAGGAGAGCTATTCGTACTACGGCGAAGGGTGCTATGTCGAAAATTTATCGTCGAAAAACTAAAAAAAACATATTTTTTTTTTGGATGGGGTGCTTCAGCCCACCCTAACCGCCTGCGTCAGCCACTCACTACGAATAATTGGCACTTAAACATTGTTCCCTAGTTTCGTTTTCTTCAATTATTGGTGTTTCACTACCGGATAAGTACTGATGTTCAATGAATTATAAATGGATTTAAGCAATGATCATTAATCATAATAAAATTTTTACCCCAATCAATCATGACAAAATCCTACTAATAGCTTATTTTATTTTATTTATTTTGACTTTGATTATATGAGGTGCGAAAAAGTGAGATTGACAGCACAGTTTTGTGGGGAAGTAAATACAAGTAAGATGAAACAAAAGTAGTTGAAGTAGCATGCATCCACATTTAAGTAAGTGAGGACTTAGGAAAGGAAAATTTGTTGTATATTCTGTTTAGATTCAACTAACTGTTAGGATTTCAATTTAGACAGTTACCCATACAAATGCAATGCAGCCTTTACTTTTTGTATATGTGATGTGATCTACCAACTATGTTCTCTTTTTTACCTAATCAATCATTCACACTCTCCCAATAATCAGTAATAAAGATATTATTTTAACTACTTTCATTGGAATGTTGTTTCTTTTCAGTTAGGTAATAAGAACCTTGCTGCAATCCTGTATGCACGTACTCTAAATTATTTATATTGAATTAATCAGACTTGCAAAAAAGTATCTGATTATGTTGAAGCCGGAGATGGAGATAGGGGGTGGCCGGTAGTGGCAACCGTCCTCTCAAATTTTATATATATATAAATAAGTGTTAATTATATAAACTAGCTAAAAAAAATTATAAAAGACAAATAATAGCTACAAACATATAACTATTTAAATTCTAACTATTTTGGATGTAAATACTATAAATAACCTTCTTCTTAAATTTAATTGTATGAATGGTACAAATGGTATGAAATGTATGAATACTATTCATTCATACGACTTATACACGCATATAGTTTAATAAAATTAATTATTATGTATGAATGATATGATTTGATAGAATTCATACTATTCATACTCAAAAATGGAAAATATAATTATAAGGGTATTTTAGTACAAAAAATTTGTAAATGGCTAGAATTTAAATATTATTTTGTTGGTGACTATTATTTGTCTTTTCCAATCTTTTTTGCCTATTTTGTATAATCACTTTTTTATTAAATTATAATTAAGGAAAGTTATTATTATAAAGTCAAATTATGATTAAGACAAGTTATAATTAAGGCCCTTTGGCCCATTAACTTAGCGTAGGTTACATATAAACACATTAACTTTGTTAAATTACTTATATATTTCAGTCATCATCAACATATGGATCGCATTTGAGAATTAAAACTTTTATTTTTTGCATACTATCTTGCAACCTTTTCTAAATATTTTTTTTGGTTTTTAGTATGATTCGTGACTAATTTCTTTTACTTTAACATCGTTTAAGGAAGCTCGATCGCGATTATTCTATAAGATCTACTTTGTTCTTTTTATTTTAATTTATATGCAAATATTTTTTGTTATCTATTTTCTCTATAATAATCTAATTATTTCAATATGATATATATACGTAATATTTATAGGTTTGAAATTAATTAATAGCTAATTAAATCGGACATACACGATACGAACTTTTTGTCACTTGATTGCAGCGCATGATTGCTTTTTTTTATGCTTCATATTTATTTTTAAAATATAGTTTTTTAAGAATAATCTAGTATTTTATATATAGATTCGAAAATCAACACAATGAAATATTAAACACTTCATTGATTTTAGTATGTTTAGAAAGTTCACTCCGCTTAATAAAATTCCTGGTTTCATCCTGGTTGAAGCAAGGTTTGGGTCTTCAATTGTGCTGTTGGACCTTATGTTTTCTTGTTGAGTTTCATATGCAGTTTTGGGCTTTAGACTGTTTAATTGGGAATCGAATGTAGTGATGTTTTGAGCTTTATATATATTATTTAGTATTTCCTTCCTAGCTAGTAGCTCCCTAGTTTCGTTTATAATCTTAATGAGTCTACTTTATGAAAATTATGGCTAATTTAATAAGACAAATAAAGTGTTATAAAACTGTCTAATCCTACAATTATGATTCACTTTAATTATGTTTGCTTATTTTAAATTTATAGAGCAATTAAACAATTCTATACTTGATGTACTCCCTAATCCCTCCATCCCATCTCAATAATCGGTTTTTACTTTTTGCACATATTAAAAGGTACATTTAATATTTTTTTTTAAATATATTTTATATGTAATAATTTTATTCTGCCCTTATTTATTAGTCTACAGATTTTTATCGTAAACATTAAATAAGATTATTATAGTAAAAAGTAGATTTTAATAATGTTCACAGAAGTTGAACTATAATTTAAAAAGATGGATTAATATAATGGGACAGAAAGATTATGCATTATATCTATTTTGCAAAACACTTTTTTCTTGAACTAGTTTAATAAAATTTCGGTAGCTAATAACATTATATATCGCAAACATACACTCCATCCGTCACACGAAAGTAGTTCCTTTTTATTACATGCAAATTAATATTTTACTTTATTCTCTTTACTTGATTAGTTTTACCTTAATATCATTTGTTTTTTAGTCATAAAATTTGTTAAAAAGGGAAACGAGAGTCTCGTTGATCAGACAAAGGGTGTAATATTTTCTTAAAAACATTCTTATTTTTGTAGTCTTCTATTATATCCGTACCATTTATAATGACACAATTTCTTTTAATGTTTCTCTCATTATTTTGCGCACATTATTAAAAATGATGGGATATTAGTCTAAATAATTAGGGTCTAATCTTATTAACTTACACTTAATTAATTAAAAAGTTCAAATTTAAAATTATAATCAAATATTTAAAATATTTAATTTATATAATTTTTTAAAAATATTAAAATATTTATTATTACATATTTAAAATCCTTTACATTAAACTTTGTGCCTGAAAAAATGTGTCATTATAAGAGGTACGGATGGAGTACTTTCTTGGAAATTCGGACTAATTGCTCCAAAATTCACGAAGCTTAGACATTTTTAATTTTAGAATGCTATTTTTTCAAAAAGGGAAAAGTAGCATATCTGCCCCTAAGGTAGAAGCCCCTATGGTGAATCACCCCTTATGGTCCGATTTTGTTCAAATGGGCCCCTGAGGTCGATAAATTGCAACAACTTAGTCCTCCCTTCTAACAGTTGTTTAACGGCGTTAAGTATATTATTTTTTTATGGGAAAAGTAGCATATCCCCCCTTAAGGTAGAAACCCCTATGGCGGATCACCCCTTATGGTCCGATTTTGTTCAAATAGTCCCCTGAAATTGATAAGTTGTAGCAACTTAACCCTTCCTTCTAACGGTCGTTTAATGTCGTTAAGTATATTATTATTTTATTTGTGATATTCAACAGCTTAAGGGTGATAAATGTTTGTTTTGAACTTTTCCATCACTCTACATATTGCATCGTAAGAGAATTGAAAAAATAATTTGCTCAAAATCACGACATGACCTGAAGAAGATTCTTGAATCTTACTGACAATGAGAGTGGTTTCTTCCTTCCTGATCGTCTTGAAAGATTGAACTCTTTTGTTGTTGAGGAGCTTCAGCACGAGGCTGCCGTTGGCCCGACGCCAGTATTATCCGTAGGGGGCTAACATGACGTCTCTACCATTGTAGAAGATCTTCTTGTGAGCTTTTTATAAATGTCTATCTGCAAAGGAAAGGTCGTGGTTTTTTATTATTTCACTTGTGGCAGCGACAACGGAGGAGGCGACGAGGGCCGGTACGCGCCCCAAGTGAAGAAGCATGAGCTCTCTGTGCTTTTGAGAGAGAGGCATGAAATCGCGGCAGAGGAGGAGGCTGAGCTGGTGGAGGTTTTCGAGCACATGCTACGTCCGCGGCGACTGTTGTGCATTTTTATACTTATTTGTATTTGATTTGGAGAATCATTTTGGAACGGACCATAGCAGGATTAAAGATACAAGAGTTGGAAATATTAAAAAATGAATTTGAAATTCTTCCATTGAGGTGTATATTTGTTCGACTGCATTGAATATGATAATGGACTTCGTTTTATTTATATAGCTACATTAATGGTAAGTAGGCAATTTCATAGCCTTAAAATACATAGCAGTTGAAAATCATAAATGAAAAAGGGGAAAAGTAGTAAATTAACCCTTATGATGGACACCCCTATGGCGGATCATCCCTTATAGCAAACTTTTGTTCATACCAACCCCTCACGTTCAACATTTATTACAATTAAACTCTCACTGTTAACATACTTCTAACGCCGTTAGATGACTCATAGGGGCATTTCATCAAACATATTGTGTATCATCAGTTCCTCTATGTCTATGTGCGACATAATGGAAAGATTTGCTACCGAAGCCATTGATATTTTGATGTGAAATATGATTAATGTTATCAAGGAAGAGTGGTTTTTAATTCAAGGTCTTCATCAAGATGTTATTCAATTGCACAAGACATTGAAAATGATTCAAAGTTATTTAAATATTATTGAGAAGAGATTCATCACTCAAGATTCTATCAAAATATGATTGAGAAACGTTGAAGCTTTTGATTTATAATGTTTTGAATGAAATAAAATATTATCATTTCAACAACAAAGTCAACAAAATGGAACACGTCAAGGATAAGTACTCTCAACATTCTCATCCTCCAATCTTATTCCATGTAGTCGAAATACGACTCTTGCTATTTAAAACATTAATGTTGATCTCGATTTTATGACTAAAAGGGCAACTTAGCTCGGTCTTCATATCTTGTGAATGCATCTATTTTTGTTTCTCATACTTCATTGAAATTGGTTCATTCACTCATGAATTCGTTGAAAGCAAGTGACACATAACATGTTTGATGAAATTTTCCTATGAGTAATCTAACGACGTTAGAAGTCCGTTAATAGCGATGACCTAACTGCAACAAATATTGAACGTTAGGGATTGGTTTCAACAAAAACTTGCCATAAAGGGCGATCTGTCATAGGGGTAATCTGCCATAAGAGTTAATTTGCTACTCTTCCCAATATATAAGAAAAGTGAAATTTTCATCTTATTTGGATTTTATAAATTTGAGAATTGAATCATTGCTCAATGCTGTAAACCGTGAAGTTGTACGTCACCGTGCAACTTGTATAACAAGCTCGAAAAAAATGGAATTCTCTAATGAAGAGATTTTGATGATCAAATCATTGCAAAATATACTAAGCGTGTGAGAACGTCTGCATGAGAATAATACGAATATTTATTCACTAACATAGTGTTTCACTACAACAAATTCGCTCATTAACAACAGTTTTTAACTGTTGTTGTATTTATTTTCGACCCTTGTTAAAATAGGTGTTGTAAACTAGGTAAAAAAATCGCTCATAGACAACGGTTATTAGGTTAATAACCGTTGTCGAATCACTAAGCATTTTCGAATTTTTAATCACTAACTATAATTATTTATTTTATACATACCTTAATAACTTTTCAATCAAGTATTTTTTTTTCCCCTTTCTTCTACGTCTTCGCATTGAACATTTTGAAGGTCATGCATATATATGATTACTCATGATATATATCATCTTTAGCTCTCTCAAGTAGTCGTGGATGATGGAGCTCACACACTTCACCTACAAAATCCTCACCAATCACCTATCCATACTAGCTATTACTAATGTGGGCTATGTACCTACCTTTTCTACACTTGAATCTTATATTGTGTATATATAATAGTCACTCACATATCACAGACATTTATTGTAACCTCCATCATCAATTCAAAAAAAATTACTTATCAAGAGGAAAGCAAAGCAAAACTCCACTAACGACATTAATTGACCAACATGCAAATTGAAGCCCTTTAAATCCAAAGAATCCAACCTCAAATTCTTGCCACTTTCTTGCTCTCCATAATAAGTATAGTGAAAATTCACCATGCTCATATATCCCTATTTAATTTTCTTGGACTTGAATAATAGGAATTAATAATCTCATCACAGCACACCACCAAATAAATATTCCCAACAATTCACACGGGATGGGAGCACAATATTTTGATCTCATAATTTGTTGTTTTTTGATTTGTAGATTTGGAGTAGGTAAAAAAAATACTTTCATAACTACACTATATATATCATATGTAAACGCAATATTAATTAGTTATTTCTTCTGATATTTGTCTTCTAATGTGTATAAATATTTTATATGTAATATATATATGCTTCTGCCGTAGAGGAATATTCTAATCGGCTACGCACAAACCCCTTTTTCAGTTTAGGACTACCTTACGTCTGTAATTTCGTTTACAACTCCTTAATCAAACATCCAGATCACGCCCAAAAAAGATTAGTAATAAATGGAGATGATATAAAAAGGTATAAATCACGCCCCAGCTTCTTTTTAGAGAGTATTAATCTATAAACTGAAGTTGCAATTTGCGGATATTTTGGAGAGCAGAGGGTGTTTGTTGGGTGGGGTGATAAGAAAGCTGTCTCCATTCATTTAAAGGTATGATTGTTGTCATCTTAGTGGTTCGGCTTCTGTTTCTTAAGAATGTTATGTTTCATTGATTTTTTGGACTTTTAGAGAGTATTAATATATAATTTATAACAAAATGAAATTAAAAGAATTTTACAAAGAAAAAAAACGTAACAAAATGAAATCAAGATGTGTGTGGAGACGTACCTCGGACGAAAGGGCACTTTGCGAATCGAGAAGATGAAAAGAGGTAAGAAACCTAGCCACCCACCAATTTTGTAGCTATAAGAGAACAAATTATAAGTGATTACAAGAAGAAGAAGAAAATGATAAATGATGGATTTTGAATCTCACCTATTTTCCCTCACTGCTCAATTAACTGATTAGGTACTCAGCGCAATAGAGTTCCTTTTCTGAAATATGAATAGCGGCTAAGTGATTTGGGGAAGAAATGGGGTTTGGTAGGACATATCAATACTTAGATATATAACATGGAAAAAAATAATATTTCTTAGCGCATTTTGCAAAGTTTGGTATATAACATTCAGAAGGTCTCTAGTTCGATTACCAACATGATTAATCTTATTAAATTTTTTTTTCAAATAACTAATATACTATTATTTTTAGGCAAAATTATTACTTAGTTATTATTTAGAGCTATAAATTTACTTTTCTTAATTTTAATAAAATGTAATATATATTATACTATACATGATAGCATATACATATATATGTAAAAGTCAATTTTGTACAAAAATAAAAATATAATGTCTCATATTAATTAACAAACTTATAAAAGTCTTACAACAACGGCTTTTTGAGTTTTAACAACTGTAAAAACCATTGTAGTATATAAATATAACAACACACTTATAACAACACCTGGAGAAAACTGTTGTATATGAGCGGTTTTTTCCACTTAAAGACAACAGTTATAGATTATACAACAATTTTTATACCTATAACAACACTTTTTTTTAAACCGTTGTCATAGAACAATTTTCTTGTAGCGTTTATTTTGATGTATAAATGATTATCACTCAAATTTATAACTGAAATAATAATTTTATCCTTTAAATAATCAATCACATATTTTACCAATCTAGCTTATCATTTAGAGTAAACATCACCTAAAAGGATGTTTGAATTATAAATTAAATTTAACTAAAAGGATATTTAAGGTGATTGACGCTAAAAATAGTTAGAATGTAAATAGTTCAACATTCGTCTGTCAATGTTTTTAACATATTTATTTTTGGGTCCCTCCATCAATATTTTTAACACTATAAACTTTCTATTTATAGCACACACACTTTAACTAAAAAATAATAATAATTGGGACACAAACTATACTAACTACACTATTCCACTCAAAGTCAGATCATTACATTAAAACAATTGATAAGTCAACAATTGATAAGTCAAAATGTTATAAACATTAATGGATAAATGAAATATTATGTTGGTACTATTATATTATTATTTTTTACTATCTAATTTGATTATTTTAAGATATTATAACCTTAAATAAGGTAAAAATGAGCCTAATTTATTTTAATTAATTCATACACCCAACATATTAAATTAGATTATAACTACCTAAAAGAAATAGGAGTCGTTAGCTAGTTCCATAATTTCTACTCTCTCTGTACCACTAAATACGACCACAAGAGTTTCGGCACAAAATTTAAAAAGGGACAACTTCTATAATAGCCATAATCTTATAGTAAATCCAAATATTAGCCAACTAAATAAAAATTTAAACTCTAACCATTATTGCCTAAGATATCCTTAAAAGTTAATTGTCAATTCTCACGCCAGTTTATCCAAAACTAATCGTGAATTCTTCCAATATTTATTATCATCATTTAATTTTAATAAAGTCATTTTATAATTAATCGTGTATTATACTAATAAATTTTGTATGTTTACAATCTAATCAACTAAAAAGTATAATAATTGAACCATTTTACTGTCCACGATGAACACAACTTAAAATGCTCGTGGCTGATGTGGTAATGTCAATAAGTATATGAGTCATATAATTTTTATTTTAATTATTTTATATTAAATAAATATTAAATTATACTCTAATCAATAAACCCTAGTCAACAAGTTAAAAATAATAAAATATTATCAAACATTTATTATTTATTTACATGATATGTCACATTAATTATGGATATATTAAATTATACCCGTTACAAGTAACGATTTCTATTTATTAGACAATTAAAAATTGAAATAAATTAATTGGTAAATATGACAACTTATTTACACAAAATAAAATGTAGAAAATGAGAGAGAGTAAGGAGATAGTGGAGGCCATCAAATATGGATTACGGAGTTCCTTTTCTATTAATGGGGTAATTATGACATTTAACATAAAATATGACTAGTATTTTTAATGGTTATTATTTGTGTTTGCAATAAAAGAATGACTAGTTTAGCCTATTGACCCATTTAAAAAAGTAAAGTGTTGTGCTTTAAAAAAGTAGGATGAAATATTGTAAAGGTAAAACATTTTATTTTTTAGAAAAATAACCACTTTTAATGGAACAACCCAATAAAAAAAGTCACCACATTTAGTAATTAATATGAGAATTACTATTTTGTCTCATTAATATTGACACAATTTATTATTTTAATATCCTTATTTGAATATAAACTGTCATGTTTAATATTCCATTACTCCTACTAAACTTGACACAATTCATTTATTTGGACGTCTCACTAAACTCGACACATTCCTAAAATATAAAAAGTTATCTTTTAATCTTTAAAAAGGTGTAGACCCTATCACTTTTATCACTTTTACACTACTTTATACACTCTCTTTAATAAACGTGCCCAAAAATTTTATATCATGCTTATTGGGATGGAGGGATTACCATAATTCTATAAATAGTAGGGTGTTACGTTATGTATTTTGTTTCCAATTATTAAAATTCGTATAAGGCGAAACGCTAAATATTTAGGTATTTCTTATGTTTCTTAATTATTTTGGAAGATAATGGAGATGGCCTTTTAGTCTTTTCAGCCTACAAGGCCGACTAAGGCAAACCACATAAATGAATCGATGATTTGCACTCTAAGCATACCTTATGAATTGAAGGCCTTCAATCTCTCTCACTCTTCGCTGTTGGATTTGGAAAGTCATGGCCTCCACAATACTCATCGCAGCACAAATCCTCCCGCCGCACTCCGCCCACCACAAGCCCACGTCGACGGCGAACGCTACTAAACGTGCGCCGGCGGCGCTGTCGCTCCCCACTCGGAGGCAGTGTTTGCTTCTGCTCACTGCGACGACGGCGCTGAGTCTGAGTGCGTCGGACATGCCGGCCAGAGCAAAGGATATACCACTGTTCGGTCTGAGGAGTGGACTCCGCAAGGCCGAGCAGGAGGCGGAGGAGATCGTGAAGGAAGGGTTCCAGGCGGCGGACAAGGGAATCGTGGCGGCGGAGAAGGGCGTAGAGGCGGCAGAGAAGGGGGTGGAGGCGGCGGAGAAGGAGATCGAGACGATACTGAGCTTTGGCGGCCTGGCACAGGCGGGGGTGGTCGCAACGGCGGAGGCCGTGGGAGTTTTGATAGCCACCTCCATTGTGAATGGAATTTTGGGGCCTGAAGCTCAGAAATCATGAGATAAATCGTTTCTATGTGTTGTTTTTATCCTTTTTCTGTAAACTATGTATTTGGAATTTTAAGTATATTTCGATGAAATTAATTTATGGCCAACTATATATATGTCTCATTTAATTGTAATTTATAGAGTGTCTACTGTGTTCTCCGTTTTAATCACTTGATATTTATGAGAATTTAGATGAGTTTTGTTGATAATTCGTTGGAGTAAAGAGCTCTGTTAACATGTCTTAAATGTGGTGTAATAGATTAGTGTTCAGTTAAATTAGATGGGTCCTTTCAAATATTATTATGGGTAATTTTAAGTGTAACTTTTAAATCTTTCATTATAGCACTAATACAAATAATAATAAAATTAAAAAAACAATATATTATTATACACTTGTGACTTGTCTTTAATTTTAAAATAAAAATAAATAATGAAGTATCTTCTCTTAAAATTCAGTCTCAAATAAATAATTAAGGAAAATTAAATAAATAAAACAAAATTCGTTAAAAGAAAAGAACACGTACATATAAAAGAATATAAAATCAAAAAATAAATAAAAATAAAAAAACATCAGAAATATAAGCTAAATGTAGTTAAACTTGATTATTAGGTAGTTGCAATCTTCTAGAAGAATTAAAAATTTTATTTTTTATTATAATTTAAAATTGATGACTATGATTAAATCATAATAGTTTATATTTTTGGGTACTATGATTAAGATTTATATCTTTTATTCTAACTTAAAATGGGTGGTTATGATTAAAATATTTTTTAATTATAATTGATAGTTATTAAATTATAATAATATATTTTTATTAATTTTATTATTATTTTATTGCTATTGGGCCTTTTCTTCAATTTATGTTGATCCTTTAAAATCCAATTCGGGCCTTAGTGTAGTCATTGTTTAACTCATAGGACCTTTCAATATTGAAATACTCAAAACTTAAATCAACTTATTAATTAAGATTGTCCAATTTTTACGGTCATCACACCCGACTGCTACATAGATGCCATAATATTTAAATTTAGGGGAATTGAATTGAGTCCAAGAATTAAACAATTTGTAAATTAAATAGTTTAAAGTGTAAGGTTGTGTTCTCTTACACCCATAAATTTAATCCTTCAAAATTCAAAATGTGTGCTAGAAATATTCTTAATTATTAAATTCTTCCTTTTGTATAATTCCTCCTTTGTATCTCTTATTTCTTCCTAATTCCATCATTTATTCTTCCTTCACCTTATTTTAAAAAGGATAATATCATCATATAAAAAAAATATAAGATTTTTAATTTGTAGATAATAAGAAACAAAAGAAAAGCAAATGAAAAAGTAAAATTACTCTAAAACCACGTTTTGGAAAAATACATTTATCATTCAAGGTAAGATAATTAGACTTAAACTTCCTATATTTTAGTGCAATAAACTCTAAAATAATTGTGTGGACGCAAAAGAATAATTGTTCTTGAATTATTTCCTACGATTTTATTTGTTATTAGATATATAACATTTTGAATCTTTTGGGAAATTACTCATAAACTTTTTTGGATTCCAAATGCTGACAAACTCACTATAACACTACAATAAACAGAGGGAAAATGATTCATCTCTAATTTACCGAAGAATTAACAACGGATTTTGAATTTAATTTTATTAAATATTTAATTTTTTTAATTCTTAATTTTACCGAGGTATGAATCTGTCGGCCATAGTTAATTTATTTATTTAAAAATTCATTAGTTTATTTTTATTAAAAATAATACCACTGAGGGAATTTTCCCTCGGCTATAAATAAATAATTTATTATTTAATGGAAATAAATCTTACCAAGAGATTAAATCCATCGGCTATATTAAATTATTTATTTTAAATAAAAATATTTAGAATATTACTGACGGAATTAAATCCGTCGGCTATATTAAATTATTTATTTTAAAGAAAAAATAATTTATTATTTTATTAATTGAATATTGTCGAGGGATTGAATCCGGCTATTTTAAATTATTTATTTTAAATATGAAATGATATATCATTTTATTAAATAAATAATGTCGAGGGAATGTTTCTGTTGACCAATTAATTATTTAATTTAGATATTGAATAATTTATTAAGTTTTTAATTACTACAACAATATTGGCATTCTTCTCTGTTTATCCTAATTTTTCTCTGGCCGATTGTGTCGCCTTGGTATGAGTATGGCTAAGTAGCCTTCATCTTATCTCCGGCTGATTGCAACCACAAGAAGAGTAATTGCACTAGATCACCTAATATTTACAAAGGGAAAACAACTTTAAATTTTAAACCCTAGCTGACTTGCCACTTCTGCAATTCTCATCCTCTAAAACCCTTAAACTTTTCTTATCTTCATTTTTGCAAGAGGGCCTTCTATGCGAGTTAGTACATATTTAGGTTATTTTTTGAACGGGTATAAATTTCATACTCTTGGATATGAGACTCAACGAGAAACAATGAGCCGTGGAGTATGCGTAAAAGTTTCAATTTATGGTGAAAATGAAGAAGTCAACTACTACGGTCGGTTGTAGGAGGTAATAGAGATCGAGTATCCTGGACAACCAATAAAGACAATCACATTGTTCAAGTGTGAATGGTTGGACACATCCAAAGCGGGCAACGAAATACATCCAGATATCAAAGTGGTTTCCATAAACCAAACACTTAGGTATCCCAGTTACAACCTATTTATTCTAGCATTCCAAACTTCACAAGTTTTCTTCTTTTCGTATCCAAGTATAAATCGAGCTAGGAAAAATTGGTTAGAAGTATGCAAAATAAATGCTAGAGCTATTGTATTTTTACCATGTGCAACAACAAATGTCAATTGTGCCTCCACCATCTCAAGACGATGATTCGGTGCCAATTGATTCTACAATTGTGCTTGATTACACAACACTAACACATCCAAACGGAGGGAAAATTGACATGGTAGGAAGGAGGAGGAGGAGGAGGAGGAGAAAAAGAAGAAGAAGAAGAAAATGATGATGATGATGATGAATAAGAAAAAACCGATGATGATGATGATGTTCATGATGATTGTTGGAGTTAGTTATTTATTTATATTTAGAATAATATTATTTACTTATGGATTATTAATATTCATTTATGAAATTTAATTTTGTTTGTCCTTATTGCCAGCTGGAATCTTCATCATGTTCTCGAGGACGAGCTCGATTGTATGCGATTAGTAGGGGTACAGATACGTCAACATCATAGTCAAATTCTAGAGCATCGAGAGTACCGGTAGGAGATGCATCATTTGTATCAGAGTCTGGGCATGCTATTCCATAGTCTTCCACATCCAATACTTTGGCAGGAAGTAGATCGAGAGTTGGTCGCTATGATCTCGAAGTTACGACAACTCCAGATGGTCGTCCGAACATCATCATACAAGGCAGGTATGCTAATTTAGTATATTCTTGTTCTTATTATCTATATATGTCTATATGCATGGATGAATAATATATTTTTACATGTTTTAAGGTGTTGATGTTGTCTAACATAATTTCTCGAAGCATAACTGAATCGTTTCAGATGTATCACAATTAGGGATGTCAATTTAGCCCGAAAATGCGGGTTGGCCCGAACACTAACCCGAAATCGAAGAGGGTTAGGGTTGATATATTGCAACCCATATTAATTTTTGGGCTATTCGAGCTAGACCGTTCGGGTCATCGGGTTGGTCGGGCTGGCCCGATCGGGTTACGGGTCAACCCATCGGGCTGCAGTATATTTAAAAAATTATATATATTATTTAATTATTTATCATTTTCTCTAAATTATTAGGTTTAGAGTTTTCGTTCCCACTTCCCAGACCAACTTCTCTATCTGTGCTGAAATCATAGTCCTAGGCCCACCGGTCGTTTTCAATGTATACCAGGAACAATTGAGTTTGAGGTTCCGACTTTTAAAGCCATGGGAATCTGAGCTGCCCCTGCCCCAATTCCTAGCTACCCACGCCCACACCACGCAGGCCGCCCTCTGCAGCGGTGTTTTCCGCCTCTCCGCCGCCCTTCTCACTAACTTACAGTCTTTTCATCTCCTTCCATTTTAGCGGCAGCGATTCCGAATCTCCTACCGGCCTCCCGGTCCACCACGACGCCACTAGTTCCGCGACTCTCCACCGTCCGGCAACCATCTCCGTCGCTTAAAATTTTCACAGGTCTCGTTCATTTTATTGTTATTCGTACTGTAGGGCCGTAGGCGATGTGCTTATATAGTTGATTTTGTATACCTTTCTTGAAACTTCCCTTTTAAATTCTGTATACTTATTAAGTTTCCTAGATTTGATAGCACTGTTCTTGTTGTTACTGTAAACTAACTTAGATTTAATTTCTGGATTTATTTCAATTACACAGGAAGCTCTAGCAGCTTTAACACCCTCTGCAACCTGAATTAGAAGGTCCCATTAATCTTCGTTGTATGATCAGGCCTCAAAGTCAATCACATTATGGAACCTTGTTCTACTTTTGCAGTATTCCACACAGCTCCGAGGCCTATGTGGAATTATTTATGCAGTAGCAAGGATTAGAATATATGTGGCTGTGAAATGTTACTAAACAGCATTCATTAAAATAAGTTTATCAGAAGAAAGAATTTGAGTAGGACATGTGTTATATATTAGGTAGCATAAAACAAATACTAAACTGATTGGTTAAAACCTTTAAACTATAAGCTAGAGTTGACTGGATTCTGAGTTATCCATAGAATGAGCTGAGGACATGTATGTACCATAGAATGACCCTTTGGTTGAGGGCTACAGGGAAATTCCTAGGACTTGCATGTTTCAGTTACCTTGTGGCCTTTGGATACGTAATATGTGGATTGGGGGGAATCATAATACTTGCCTAGCTAATACTATAAAAATCCATATATGTCAACAGAAAGCAATTCTACTTCAGGAATGAGTTGTGCTAGCATATACTTGCTTATAACATTCTTCATTTTTATCATTATTTATGCAATTTCTTAATCATTTTTTCATTATTATATATAGATTTCACAATGCAAGACTCCTCCTCACCAAATGTAATTGAGGAAAGTGTTGATGATGTGAAGATTATTGGCGATACGGATTCCAAGCCCAAGAAAAGGAAAACTTCCAAAGTTTGACAACATTTTTCAGAGGATGTTGACAAAGATGGAAATAAAAGAGTCAAATGTGATCACTGTGGTCAAGACTATGTGTATGAAGGTACGAAATATGGAACCTCAACTCTAAGTCGTCATTTAGATGTATGTAAGAAGAAACCAAAGTTTGGTAATGTAGGTGCTATGATACTTGATCATGAAGGGAAGTTAAAGAGTAGCAGTAAAAATATAGATCAAAAAACATGTCGGGATTGGATGGCTAAGATTTCAATTGCACATGATTTTCCGTTGCATTAGGTTGAATATGGAGTCATGAGAGGTTTTCTGAAATACCTGAACTCAGATATAAGATTTATCACTAGAAATACACATGCTTTTGATGTCAAATCTATTTATGAATCTGAAAAGCAGAAATTGAAGCTCACACTAAAAAACTTACCTGGTATGGTGTGTTTGACTTCTGATGTTTAGACTGCTTGTACTACCGATGGTTATATATGTTTGACTGCTCATTATGTGGATGAAAAGTGGAAATTAAATAGCAAGATACTTGCATTTTGTTCTATGCCACCTCCACATTCTGGACCCGAGTTAGCTCAAAAGATTTATGATTGTCTGGTAGAGTGGGAAATAGACAGAAAAATCTTTTCTTTGACATTGGATAATGCTTCCGCTAATAATGCTATGGTGAGAATGCTAAAAACAGGACTTGATTTGCAAAACTCTTTATTGTGCAATGGTGATTATTTCCATGTCAGATGTTGTGCACATATCTTGAACCTTATAGTTCAAGAAGGGTTGAAAGTTGCAGGTGATGCTCTGGAAAAAATAAGAGGAAGTATCAAATATGTGAAAGCATCAGAAGCTAGGATGATTAAGTTTAGAGAATGTGCTAAAAAAACTGGGATAGATATTACTTCTTCTCCTTGTTTGGATGTGACTACTCGATGGAATTCTACATTCTTGATGCTTGCTAGTGCAGTCAAATATCGTCGTGTTTTTAGTATGCTTGCATTTGATGATATGTCTTATAAGTTATGCCCAAGTGAAGAGGAGTGGGAAAGAGGGGAAACAATGTGTGAATTCTTGTCTCCGTTTTACACGATTACAAATTTGATCTCGGGCTCATCTTATCCAACTTCGAATTTGTATTTTATGGAAGTATGGAAGATTGCATGGTTGTTGGAAAAAAAATTTTGACAAGTCAAGATGAAATTGTGAGGTCTATGACACTTGTGATGAAAAAGAAGTTTGAGAAATATTGGGAAGAGTATAGTGACATACTTGCTATGGGGTCGGTCTTTGATCCTAAGATGAAATTGAAACTTTTGGAGTATTGTTATTCCAAAATTGATCATTCTTCTAGCAAAGAAAAAACTCAAAATTTGAAGAAGAAATTATATCATCTCTACGAAGAGTATAAGAAGAATGGTATTGGTGATTCTTTGAAATCCAAGCCTTCTAGTTCTAGCTCGGAGGTTAGAGAATATGAGTGTTTTGGAGGAGGTGGAAGAGAAGGATTGGAAAGAGGATTGAATTTGGACCCCATAGAGCTTGTTGTAAGTTATGTCTATTATTTAATATTTTTAGTTATATTTAATTATTGTTTAATTTGATCTATCAATGTTATGTGATGCAGGACTATAGAAACTATAAAGGTGAAAGTTGCGAAACAAAGTCGCTCTTAGATGAATATTTGGAAGAAAAAGAGTTGGATGAAGCTGCTCAAATTAATGTTCTTAAATATTGGAAGACTAACGCACCCCGCTTTGGACAACTTGCTAGAATGGCATGTGACGTGCTTAGTATTCCAATAACAACGGTAGCTTCTGAATCTTCCTTTAGCATTGAAGCACACGTTTTGAACAAGTATAGAAATAGACTCCTCCCCAACAAAGTGCAAGCTCTTATATGCACTCGTAATTGGTTGCACGGATATCCTTTAGGTAATATTTGTTTAATTAAATTTTAAATTATCATCATGTGTTATATTTTAAAATTGTTTTTTTAATAGATGACGAACAAGAATTTGAGCTCGAGGATGATCAAGTTGCAAAGACTTCCAAAGTTGTTCAAGTCGAAGATGATGGTCATTCAACTATTTAAATTTACGAAAATGCTCACCCGCCCGCGGTGGGCATTTCTTAATGCGCCCGCGGTTGATGTGGCATGCCACGTAGATAAATATTAAAATTTAAATATTTTTTATTAATTATCACTTTTCGACTAGGGTTTATTGGTTAGGGTATAGTTTAATATTATTTAATAAATAATAATAATAAAAATAAAATTAATAAAAAAACGAAAAATATAGTGACTCGTATGATGATGTGTCAATGATGTGGCATTGCCACATCAACCGCGGGCGCATTAAGATGTGCCCACCGCGGGCGGTGGAGCGCTACTCTTTAAATTTATTTGCAAGAGATCAAAACTATATTGATTACTATTTCATATATCAACTTATGTATTGTGGATTTGTTTTGTTCGCTTTTTGAATCTTTTTGTTGGATTGAATCACCTTAATTTGATATATAATAATATGTGAACTTTTTAAATCGTATTATTGTTTATATTCATTTTTACAAACATAGAGTCATGGAAAAAAATATATGAATGCTCATTTTTTTGACAAATAGTCTACGGCCCGAATAGCCCGGTGGGCTAACCCGAAACCCGAAAGTTTAAGGTTAGGGTTGTAAATTTGCAACCCGAAAAAAAATCAACCCGAGCCAACCTGAATCGAATAGCCCGACAACCCGAGCGGGTTAGCCCGAAACCGAGCGGGTTGACCCGATTGACATGCCTAATCACAATCCTACTGGGTACACTTGGAAACTTGTACCTAACCATTTGAAGAAGTAGTGGTATGATGAGTTCAAGGTAAAAAAATATTTGAATTTAAAGTTGTTATACTTTTCCCTTTTCAATTTAGTTTTCAAGCATAAGTAAATGATAATTTGTGTTAATTTATCAAAAGAACTAATCAACCGGAATTCCAAATTCTTTGTATCTAGAAATATCCATGACCTGTGATCATAGTAGAGCATAGACGCCATTCTGTTCCCCAAAATTTTATGACATCCACATTCATTTCTAAATAATTTCTGAATAATTTAGCACTAAATATCTTGTTGTTAGTTGGAAGAGAAAATTATATAGGATGTTTACTAGTCCTTGAGCAGCAAGTGTGGTTGGTGGTGCAGAGACTTTTTTGCTTTGTCTTATAGTACTAGGAACAATATAAACCCCTCCATATACACAATCCACTTGTTAGAACATCATTTTTATATCTCACTATAAATACAATATCAACCTTTTTTTATTCTACTTTGTCTATACTGTAAATGTCACAAGGTGGTGTTAATTAATATTTATAAATTTGTTGTAGAAATTGTATGCTTGAGAACCGAATCTGGAAACAAAATCCATATTATGTGGACCGCGAGAGCTCGAAAATGTTTTAGTGATTTCATACATGAGATAAAAATTCACAGAGAGCCCCATCAATGGGGAAAGCCAGTATGGATTTCCGACGAGAATTGGTCTTCTTGGTTACAATATTGGGAAATAGACTATGTTAAGGAAAAATCTGCAATTGCTCGTCGCAATAGGATGTCTGAGCCTGATGGTCCCAATACAGACACTATCGAAACATAGAGGCGGGTTGAAGTGCATTGCAGAGAGAATATTAGTATTAGTAAGTATCTAATCATATTTACTTTATTTTTCTTTTATAATATTTCAAACTTATTTAATGTTTATATAAACGTGCGTATTCAGTCACAAACAACTGGATTACCGAAGGTGGATTGTGTGCCGATTGTGTATGAGGATATTCACAAACATAGTGGTGAATATACGAACGGGAAGGCACGACGCTATGGGGTAATTTGCAAATTTAAATTGTGTTAATTTCTTATCATATTATTATTATTATTATTTGATTTTATTTCATTGAAACATATTATACTAATACTAGTGTAAGTAATTCATGATTCATGATTAAAAGTGATATTTGCGAACCTCTTAGCTATGTATGCAGATGCATATGCATATCAATATCAATGTGGTGGGAAATTCCTTCAGTAACTTCTAAATCTAGCTATCATTTTACATCAAAATTTTAGCATTACACATTCGCTTTAACACTTCTAAATACGTTGTATACAAACCACAATCTATTTAGAGCAGGAATATTATGATATTATTATACTACAAAGGGAAATAAAACTTAAACTATATTATATTTGTATAGTTTCTTTCAGTTAATGTTTCAGATTACTAAATTGTTAAGTTGTCACTTATTGCTTAGAGAACTTATACCTTCTTCTCTGCCTTTTATTCATGTTATAATGTGCAATACATAATTTATACGAGGATTTGCTTCAGCGGTCTAATCAAGCTGCAGCTGATACACCAGATGCTCCTCCCATTAGTAGGAGATGTAGATAACAAAAATCGGATGTTTGGAACTGGATCATTTTCTACTAGCATCAGGGAGAAAATTGCAGGAGGAAGTGATGCATCTCATGTTGGATCAGAATAACTAGCTGCTTTAAAGGCGCAACTCCAGACTGAGAGGCAACAACGAGAGCGGTTGGAGGAGCAGGTGCAAGCTCATAATGAGCAGATGTGAGCTCAAAATGAGTATATGGAAATTGATATGCAACACTTTCGATCACAGCAGATGCGAACACTAATGACACAATTTCAGGCTGGTTTAGGTTCTATACCACGACCACCAAATGAGTGATATATTGTAATGCCCCGCTTTTTCCGTTAGAATTTTATCGTAATAAAATAAAATTCGAGTTGATTAAATTCTACTTATATATAGAAAAAAAAAGTCAATTAGCACATTGATAATGTTAATCCCTACATTGTGTAAATTGAACTTTTTCAATTTAAATCTCATCTTAAAATGAGACTAAAATATCTATTTCTAGTGTTGAGAATCTTCATCACTAACCATCCTAATTGGGTTTATTATTATTATTAATAATCATTTAGTATGATATTAATTTTATTAGTACTTATTATTATAATTACCATTATTATTATTATTAATCATTAAGAATGTTATTATTATTATTATTATTATTATTATTATTATTATTATTATATACCATATATGGCATCCTTGTTATATATTATAGCATGTAAGGTTAATCAATCACAAATAGTACCCTACATAATATAAAGCTTAAGTCTTTTCTTTCTCTTGGAAATACTATCGAACAAAGATGTGGAGAAGAGATGAAGTGGCATTTGATCTCACAATCTGTAAAGATAAGGCATTATAGTAGTAAAATCAGATTTTAAGTACATGTATTAGGGGAAGAATGCAGCTTTATATAAGGGAAAATAAAGATATACATGTCATCAACCTATAAACTCAACATATAAAAGAATAAAACCCTTCATAGTACAAATCAATTAGAGGTGAATATGATAGATGGGAATTGGGAACAGTAGGCGGCTGAGAAGAAAAAGGAGCAGAGCTGCCCTTTTATTTTTCCATCCTTTGCAAAAACAAGGATGATTAGTTAGCCATGAGTTAAAACCATGTAAGGCAAAATCAAATTAAAATCCATTGGATTATTTCTACACGCCTTAACTCTATACAAGGAGTAAATTTTGAGACTTAATTACACCACATTAAACTCACAAAAGTGCTGCCAAATTGGGAGGAGCAAAGAGTCATAGAGGAGGAAGGAAAGTTATTGCAGTAGAGGTATGAACTCTCAACCTCTAGCCATTTATGTTTATACCTCTTTAAGGTTCAACCTAGGATGTATATATATATTTAGACTCTTGACTCCCTTCATGCCTCCAAAATAAATACAATAATCAAAGACTGAATATGACTTCAAACTTAGGTGCTTAAACTTTGAACTTAGATGAGCATGGCCTTAACATAAGAAAAACATACTTTCAGGCCTAATTTCAATGCTTGAGATGAAACTTAGACTATCATATAACCTAGATGGCAACACCGACTAAGAGAACACATACAAACTCAACAACAGAAGAACAAGAAGACTTATCTAGTGAATAGTAATAATGTAGTGCACGGTTGTTGTCCCAACGGACAACTCCAGCTGTGAACTCCCTCCGAAACAGCCCCAGACAACTCCGGACAACCCTGAACAGCCTCGAACAAGCTCTGAACGGCTCTGACCAGTCCCGAACGGCCTCGAACAATCCTGAACCAGTTCCGAATCACCCCGAATGATCCCGAACAGCCCCGAACCAATCCCGAACAGCCCCGAATCACCCGAAACCAATCTGCAAATGTAGATATCGCTCAAGACTCTTTTAATTCACAGAAGTCATAATAAGAAACTAACGATGATTGCGATACATTCATAATTTTAGAACTTGAAGTTGTCCTAGATCACTTAATCAACCAAAATCAAGACATGATTTAGAAAAGGAGACTATAAACAAAAAAAATAAAAATCTGTAAAGAGGTCCTTAGTTTGGACGTATACCCAAGAATTTAATCGAACCAACACTTTAAAAAGGAAATTCACACATGCATGGTAGCAAAGACAAAATCTTGAAATCAAATAAGAAGGAGGAAGCTGTAGAGATAGAAGGAAATAGGGAGCAGAGAGATAAGGAGATAAACCTTATCTGTGAAGAGAACATGGGTGCGGCGACGAAGCAGGGGGGCGATGACGGCTGCTCCCGTGGCTACCTCCCACGGAGAGAGTGGGAGGGAAGCGAGCAAAGACGGTGAGCCATCGACGGCGCCGAGAGAGAGAGGAGTAGTGTGAGAGATGAAGAGGGTTGAAGAGAGAATAAAAGAAAAAGGAAATTTAGAGAGCAAAGGGAGAGATAGCCGACTGAGAGAGGGGAACGGGGGGGCGGGGGGGGGGGAGAAGAGGTACATTTAAGTTAATTAGTTACGGGCCTTAAGTCCAAGAAAAGAGTATTAATTAATTTAGAGAATTAATTTATAATTATTTAGGTAGAATTTAATCTTAATAATTAATTTAAATTATAGATCATACTTAAAAATTTATTAGGATATTTTAATCTATAAGAATTTTATAAATATTTTGACTTAAGAATCAAAAAATTCAATTTCAATTTTTTTTATTTATTATTATCCAATAATTATTACTTGAGTGTAATAAATGAAATTAGAACCCAAGAAATATAGTTGATATGAGAAATCAACGTCTCTAGACAATAATTTCGATGCTCGATTAATAGTCGAGTTAAAGTCCCGTGAATAATTCCCGAAATAATTAAGGATAATATTCTTTACACTTAGAAAATATTAGATGCACTAGAAAATTTTATCTCACTTGAGATTTATTTAAAGGTTACGACAAGAGGTCGGATCCGCACTCCAAGATCGAAGCCTACACCAATCGAGACTATCCAAGTAAGCTTTCTTACTCTATAAAATATGTGTGCATTACTTTAGAATGAAATTAGTTATTTTCAAATTACTATCTTGCAATAAATGTTTCAATTTATGTATGATGCCTATCTGCTTATTTATAATCAAATTCGGGTCCCAGTAGATTAGATATCTTACTCGGACTAATGTACACAACGGACCGTGAGTCATCTTAGCTGGTTGGCCGGTCCAGTGTCCGTGTGAGGTGGCCACCTCCCCGGCACATAGAATTTCAGATATGGCTGATTACAAAAGAACTTAGACTGCAGTCAAATATAGGATTTTCACGAGAAATGATTTTGGTGAACCCTGCTTTAGAGACAAAATCCTTATGTTTCACTTATAATGGCTTAACAGTTATAATTGTATGAGTGCGATTTCAGCACGTGTCTACTGAATACTTTTGTACTCAGCCCTGCATGTATTTCTAAACGTGCAGGTTAAGAAACGATGAAGGAGGGGGTGCTACGTCATGCTTTTGTCGGTCTCTTAGCAGTTGACTCTTGGGGGTTCTACATGTCCTCATACATGTATAACTTTCATCGATCCAAATAGTTTTCCGCTGCTAGTTGAGATCTCTATGTAATAGACTCAAGACTTCAGTCTTCTTTAATATTCATGGTTATTTATGAGCTTATGACTCAAGTTATTCCCATGTCAATTACGTACAATGAATTATTAAGCTAAGTTATGTGAATGTTGTTCAAGTCATCTTGATTCTACTTCCCCATTCTATTCCCGTTTCTTAAATCCCTCCCTTAGCCACGGTTTCCCGAATTCTACTATCCATAGTAGAATGCGGTCGTGACATATATTATCAGTTTTTAGCTTATTTGTGTATGTCCATTAATACATTAGACACACTTATTTAATACTATTAAATTTAGAATGATATGTACTAAATTCTTGACTTTAGAATTTATGCGTGCTATGAATATTAAATTTTATATACAATAAAATATTATCATTCTATAAATAACAAGTTTTATAATTATTTAAAAAAAAATTGATTTTTTTTAAAAAAACTTAATTTTCCGAGGGATTACATAGGAAATATATATAATTATTATCAATACATTACTATTATTATCAAGGGATTTCCGAGGGAATATAATTAGTTATTATCAATTACTAATATTGTCGAGGGATTCCTAAGGAAATATAAATAATTAGTATAAATAAATTACGTATTTTACCGAGGGATTACCGGTGGAATAAATAATTAGTTAATTAATATTCATTTTTTTTATTTTACCGATGGATTACCGAGGGATAATAAAATAATATAATTAATTAATTAATAATATTGCAGACAGACTAAGTAAAAAATATATAAAATTATTTATTTTATGTTGACAGATTTTCCATCAATAATCCCTTGGTAAGTGCCAACAGATTGATTTTCGTCGGTAATATATATTACCGACAAAAGTTTTATTGACGGTTGCGTTCTGTCAGCAATCACTCGACAATTATCTTAATTTATCAAGGGATTTTCATTTTTTGCCGATGGAATATTCCGTCGGTAATGTGATGATTTTTTGTAGTGTAATGCATAAACCGTGCTTGAATATATTGTGTTGATTTTAACCTTCATAAAATGTTAACATTTGGGATGCAAATAAAGCTTTTTGGAAAGAGAGAAATTGGTAGAGTGAAGTCGCGAGTAAACGAATATAGGGAATGATCAAACAGAATTTATGAAATAGAGAGAGAACGCGAAACTAACGTTCCGCCCAGCAGCAGCCGTCAAAAAATAATAATCCAAGTATGATTCTTAAATCCTAACAATGATATATAAATACTACTCCCTCCGTCCATCAAACAAGTTCCTAATTTGCCATTTTCATCCGTCTACAAAACATCTTCCTACTTTAAACTTTTCATTTATGGTATTGGACCCACCACACTCTCTACACACAACTCAATTTAATATAATACTTAAATGGGACCCCTATTCCACTCACTACATATCATTATTAAAGTCAAAAGCACTACACTAAAATCCGCACCGGGTCAAACTATGAACTTCTTTCATGGACGGAGGGAGTAATAATTAACCCTAAGCCCGCAGACAAGTCCGTAAGACATTGAATCCAATAGTGGAATTACTGAGAATAAAAAATTATGAAATTAATTAAACAACCAAAATTGGAATAATAAATAGAGAACTAATTCATCTCTCATCCCTCGCTCGTCGACTCTGCATGTGACTTTTTCCTTGATCGGCTGCTATTGTAAACTCGAAAATTTGCCATAGTCATCGACGCTCTATCATTTGTGCCCGTCGACTAAACACCTTTTTCCTCAAGGCTAAAATCTGTGAACTATCCTTGGATTACCTTGATATCCTCCCATGAGCTCCGATCCTGTTCCAATCCCTTCCATTAAATGAGCAATTGTTCGATCGAGGTCCCGTTGCGGTTAATCCAACACCTCTGAAGTACAGCAGCCGACAATAATGGAGGGTCTGTGGAAAAAAACTCTTCAGGCGCGGAAGAGGCTCGAACCTGCCCCATGGTTGCTTTTAATAGTGATATGTGAAATACATGGTGTACTTTCGAATTCTCTGGCAGCTTCAATCGGTAGGCCACCATCCCGACGCGTGATTCTACTTTGAAAAGTCCAAAGTAACGTGGTGTTAACTTGGCATGAGAAATAGCAAATAAAACTTCGTTTTGGATAGGGTGAAAACTTGAGATAAACCATATCGCCAACTTGGAACTCGAGGGCCCGACGATGCTTATTGGCCTCACGAATCATACACTGTTGAGCATGATCCAAATGGGCGCATAAATGAGCCAAAATAAGATCCTTTCGAGTAAAGATTCAGCCAGGGCCTGAACTCGAACTTCTCCGAGCAGAAACAGAACGAGTGGTGGTGGCGGTTGCCCGTACACGGTTTCAAAAGATATCATCCCCGTGCTTGTCTGAAATTGGGTATTGAAACAATGTTCTTCCGATGATAGCCATTTACCCCAACTTTTTGGTTGTTCTGAAGCAAACAATACATATACGTTTCCAAACACCGATTCATAACTTTAGTTTGACCATCTGTTTCTGGATGATATGCGTAGCTCATGCGTAAGGTAGTTCCAGCAACCTTATATAACTTCTTCCAAAAAGACCTCAAAAAGATCACGATCATAAACAATTAAATTGAGCATACCATGAAGGCTGACCACCTCACAGGCGAATATGTTGGCCTTAGAACGCGCAGTAAATGGGTGTTTTACGCCCATGAAGTGGTAATATTTTGAAAAATGCTCCACCACCACGAAGATACAATCAATGTTGCCCGAACATAGGAGACCTGTAAAAAAGTCCATATTGATGTATGTCCAAACGCGAACCGAAAGTGGAAGGGGCTTGAGTAATCCGACCGGGCTCTTTGTTTCATATTTAATTTTTTAGCAAACGTCACATGCGGCAATCATTTTCATCATAGCCTTCATCATGCCTGACCAATAAACATTCGAAGCCAATCGTCGGTAATGTACGAAATACTCCCGAATGACCCCTAGAATGAGTTGAATGAAACTCATCGAACAACTTCGAAATCCACAGAGAAGTAGCCAGAAGTACCACCCAACCTTTATAGAAGAGTGTCCTGTGGACATAATTGTAATGTTTTTGGTGATCTTGACCATCCTCCAATGTGCGTATGATTTCGGACAACCCTGGATCAGCTCATACTTCGTCTTGCAACGCACTCCAATCCATCCACCAAGGTACCGTGACTGTCGTCAATTCAAATTCTTCATCCTGGAGAGAAAGGACGCCCATAACTGACGGAGCTCAGTCGTTATCACTCCTATCAAGATAAATTTATAATACCTACACTTTTCACTAGGTTCCGCTAGTGGAGAACACATGGTCGATCCCACAGGGAGTTGGTGGATTCCTCTCTTGATGTCACAATTTAAGTTTTGAGTCTGGTCTTGCCTTGGACAAGAAGTCATAACCAAACAAAAACTAAATACTAAAAAGGAAACAACAAAGATAGTTAAATAAGAAAACAACTTGACTTGGGTTAGAATCCTTAAGTCTTGATCATGTTACAAAGTTATTCGTTGTACAAGCATGTCATTGGTTAAAGGCAAGCGTAAGAATGGAGTTCAAGCTTGCGCTCAAGTCGAGCCTACTCGTCACGTAGCCACCTAAGCCTCGCCCAACATACATTTTCAGCCCAGAAGGTAAATGTTACTCACTCCTTTAAACTTTCACTTGCGTGGTTTCTTCTCTTTGGATGAAATCTCATCAGTCTCCTCCTCCTGTGCCTTGCTCAAACTCCCTTTTTGGCTTGCCTCCTTGGGCTGGTCCACCTCCATGTCTTTTGCCTTCTCTTGTGCTTCTTCTTCCTATTCGTTTTCTCATTCGGCCTCTGCTTCCTCCTTCCCCTCTTCTTCAGTCTCTTTGGGTGGTAGGGTGCTTTGCTCCGTTTTAGGGTTAGGTATCTTGGGTGCCTCCACCATTGGAGTTTCTGGTGTCTCCATGACTGAAACTTCTTGGGTAATGTATTCGGGCGGTGGTTGTGTCTCAGTTGCGGTAGAGGATGGTTGGTTGCTGGCTTCGGGTTTCTTCTTCGCGGGGACCTTCTTGCGCACCATGATGGTTTTTGACTCTTCGTCGAGTGTTAAATCCACAAAACCACTGGTTGCAGTTTTCCCCAGCTTGTTTTTCGGACGGGTAAGTACCATGCAAGGGGAGTTGTAGAGAGAGTGGGGTAAGTGGGGAAATGTAATTTCGAGATGGTGATTTTTCTGGAGAGAATTTGGGGGTTGGTTGCGATGACGGTGAATGGGGAAATGAGTGGGAATGATGATAGAGGTTAAGGGATTAAAGGTGTGTTGGAAGTTTTAGAGGTGAGGGTGAGAGATGGAGTGTAATGTCAGAGAGAGAGAGGAGTGGTTAGTGGCGGTTATAGGGGTAGGCATGTAGGTGGCAGGCACTTGATGACTTGACTGACGCGCTGATGTGGGCAAATGTCTCCCGCGCCGCTTCATCTTCTCCTTTCTCGGCGCCTTTCTTGCACAAGACAAAAACTAGGGTTTCCTTGGGCGATAAAATTTCTTTCCTTGAGTTGGTCAAGAGGAGTCTCAAGTCACGAATCTTCTTTCCCTCCACTCACACACTTTTCTTAAGGAAAAGTGCTTGAATGGGCCAATTGGGCTCCTGGGCTAAAATGAAAAACTAAAACACACCAAAAATAAAATGAAATAAAAATAAAAAGAAAAATGAAAAGCGATAAAAATACCAGGTTGTCTCCTGGTCAACACCTTGATTTAACGTCATTGGCATCGACGTAGTGCTGCTTCTTGATCAAGCTTCATCAGTGGGACATTCTGGGGCAAGGTCCGTGACTTCTTTTCAAGGGCGATATCCATAATAGGCCTTGAGCCTATTTCCACTGACTTTGAAGATTATCTTAGTCTTGAGGTTTTGAATGTCTGCAGAGCGATTGGGTTGATGCTCCCAGACCATGTATGGTCCTCTCCACCTGGTAGTTAGCTTGCTAGAGGCAAACCTGAGGCGGTTTTCATATAAAAGCACCAGCTTGCATTTGTTGAATCTTCTTCCTCGAGCTATGTGGTCATGCCACTTCTTCAACTTCTTCTTGTACAAGGCGGCATTATCATAGGCCTCAAGTCGGATCTCCTCTAACTCTTGCAAACTTAGCTTTCTTCCTTCAACAACTTCATCCAATCTTGATTGATTTTGCTCACTGCCCAAAACGGCTTGTACTCCATCTCGACTGGTAAAGTGCTGGACGGCGAGGATGAGGGCAATCAACTCTTTCTCATAGGCCGACTTTGATAATAATCAACGTGAGAGACTTTTAGTGAAATAGGCGATGGGCTGGTGACCATGCATTAATGCCGCCCTGATACCCCACCCTGACGCATCACACTCGATCTCGAAGGGTGGTGCAAAGTTGGGCATGTGGAGGACGGGCGCTATCGTGAGTGCATTTTTCAGCTGTTGGAAAGCCGCCTCAGCTTCAGGCATCCATCCGCTCCTCCAAATATCTTTTCAAATCTTTCCTTTTCAGCTTCTCGTTCATCTGGTACTTCATCTTGGGCACAGAGAGTCTCCAAATGGATTTCCCAAGGTTGTTAGGTATTTGAAGTCTATTGTTATCTGTAATGTTGACCTAACATATTTTTTTTTGTGTTCTTCACAGGAATGTTGACTTGGCTTTTGACTCAACATAACAACTGGTGTTGACTCAGCGTCCAACGCAACAGCCACGTGGAAGGATGACTTGGATGCACGAAGACTGGAAGGAAGACCAAGTCATACTAGGCAGTTGAGAGTTTCATGCTAAGTGGAATTATGTTCCACAAATCTCGGAGTTAACAAACAGGTTGAAGTAGTTCCACAATTCCAGGCAGATTTGCGGAGCCCAACAACTGAACTGAGAAAATTGTGGAGACATGGGCCGAACAGTTGCTACACTTATGGATCCAAGCCCATGTAGTCTATCTATAAATAGTAGGATCATTCGTTCAGTTAGTGAGGCTAGATAGACGTTTTTTGCAGATTAATTTCGTAGTTTTCATTCTGTATGTTTCTTAGATCTTAAGAACATACATTTAGTGTTTTAGTAATAGTGTTGATGTTTTTGTTGTGCTCAACATTGTAATAGCTCAACACTTGTTTTGATTATTCTTTTTGGCCGTAAGGCTTCCGTGTAGGTTATTAATTGATAACCTACGCAAAAATTATCTCGTGTCTTCTACTTTAGCTTCCGCATATATTCACTTAGAATAGGTTGATACACTTTCAAGTGGTATCAGAGTCATCACTCGACACACTGAGTGTGGTCCTGACAGTATCACGACTCTAACACATCAATGGATCCAAATAATGTTGGGGTATTTCGGCCTCCTGTCTTGGACGGCTCAAATTACTCTTACTGGAAGACACGTACCCGCTCATACATCAAGTCATTAGACAGAAGAGCGTGGATCTCTGTGGAAAATTGTTGGTCACCACCAAAACAAACTGACGAAGAAGGTGATGTGGTCCCAATACCACAAAGCGCATGGTCACGTGATCAAGTTGAGGCTGGTATGCTCGATGATCGTGCACTCAATGCAATTCTCTCGGCTGTTGGTATTAACATGTTCAAGCTGGTCAAGAATTGTATCTGTGCTAAGGATGCTTGGGATATCTTGCAAATGCACTGTGAAGGTGACACCAGCGTTAAGCAGTCACGACTATGTATTCTCGCTTCTCAATTTGAGAACTTGAAGATGGAGGAAGATGAAGACATTTCCAGCTACACAAAGAAGATTATTGACATTTCAAATGAGTGTCAAGATCTGGGAGATGCGTTGAGTCTCCAAAGCACTTCGGACTTTACCATCTCGGTTCGATATGAAGGTAACATCTATTGAAACATCACAAGCTGTGAATACAATTGAGTTCACGGACCTCATGAACTCCTTCAAGACCTATGAGATGAATCTAGAGGCAAGAGGGACATTCACGAAGAAGAAAACGATGGCCCTCACAGCAGACACAATCTCGTCACCATCGTGCAGTAAGTTGACTGACATAATGGAGTTCAGTGAATCCGAAAAAGTGGAAGAAATCCATGAAGGAGACGATGTCGCCATGATCACCAGGAAGTTTAATCGTATGGTGAGAGGATTCAATCGAGACAAGAACAAAGAAAGATCCAAGGAGCGAGATGTACCACGTCTGGAGTACTATCAACTCCCAAAGAATGATAACAATCAGAGAAGACCTCCTGTTAGGAAAGCTCCTCACAACGAAGTGTTCAAATTCAGCTCCTCTAAACTTGATAGTGTACAATGCCATGAATGTAGAGGTTTTGGGCACTTTGCAAATTAGTGCGCCAACACACTTCGAAAAAGGGGGAAGTCCTATTGGGTGTCGTGGAATGATGATGAGCATGAGTTCTTTGAAGATGTTGATGAAGCATTGTATGAGAACATAGCACTGCATGTGACAATGCCACCTCAGGAAAGATCAGGCAAACATGATGATGCTGAAACTTTCTCAGACAGGTATGATTCTAACTACTATTCTAACTTGTTTTGCCTAAATGCCTCTGTGGATGATGCAGGAAGTGTTGAGGATAACATAGAACCTACATATAGTGAAGAATGTGATGACAATGCTTTCACTATAATACAAGGATTAAAGAGGTTGTATGATGAGCTGTTGGGAAAATGGAAACAACAAGCACGAGATCTGGTGACCTCAACAGCTGAGATCACACGACTCAAGGAAGTCCAAGAAAAATAGGAGGTATTGATCACACAACGTGACATAAAGCTCACCAAAGTGAAATTCCAACTTGAAGAGGCACAATTGACAATTCGCAAGTGGAATACTGTGACTTATTCGCTTCAAGAGATCATGGACAGCGCAAACCCAAGTAAAAGGGGCCTTGGATATGCTGCACCAACTGTGTTCTGTCGTGGGACCACATCGACAGCAGAAACATCCAATACCAAAACAGATATTGTGCTTACAGACCCACCAACACAGACAAAGCAAAACACCTCTCAAGCAGGAAAAGGTAAGAAAGGTAAGAGAAAAGGTAAGAGATGTAGAAGGAAATATATATGTCATTACTGTCTCAAACCAGGCCACATAAAACCTTTTTGTTATCAAAAGAAAAGGGATGACAAGTCATACTCTGTACTGCCACAGCAACCCAAAATGATATGGGTAAAGAAAGCTGATCTAACATGTAATGTTGTGTACACAACATTAAAAACTAACATTTCAGGTTCTTGGTACTTTGACAGCGGATGTTCACGCCACATGATAGGTAACAAAACATTTCTTTCCAACTATGAGACTTATGACGGATGAAATGTTTTCTTCGGTGGAGGTTCGAAAGGTAAAATCGTAGGGAGAGGTACACTTAATGTTCCTGGTTTGCCTGCTTTAACAAATGTGTATCATGTGCAAGGACTTCTGGAAAACTTAATCAGCATAAGTCAATTATGTGATGGTAACATGCTTGTAAAATTCACTAAAGATGCATGTGAAGTATACAATAACAGAAACTTGTGCATCATGACAGGTCAAAGGTCATCAGACAATTGTTACATGACTGATAACCTGAAGTGCAACAAGGCTCAAGTTGATGATGTTATACTCTGGCATAAATGATTAGGTCATACTAACTTTCGAAACCTTGACAGGTTAATCAAGATGAATGCCGTACGAGGTCTACCCAAACTTGGGAAGGCAGACCAGATCGTGTGTGGAGACTGTCAACGAGGAAAATAATTACATGCTTCACATCCTGCTCTACAACACCATGAACAACACTTTGGGACCAACCGATGTTTTGAGCTTCTACATATGGATCTTGTAGGACCCATGGAAGTCGAAAGCATTGGTGGTAAAAGGTATGTATTAGTTGTGGTAGATGATTTTTCCAGATTCACATGGACCTATTTTTTACGTGAAAAATCTGAAACATTTGAAGTATTTAGAAATATGTTTGCTCGCGTTGCTAATGTGTTTGATGCTAGAATATCTCGCATAAGATCTGATCATGGTCGTGAGTTTGAGAACTCGCAATTTACAACCTTCTGTGATGAAAAAGGAGTATGCCAAGAGTTTGCAGCACCAAAAACTCCACAGCAGAATGGAGTGGTCGAACGCAAGAATAGGACCTTGATTGAGATGGCAAAGGTTATGCTGAGGTCAAAATAAATGGCGAAACATTTTTGGGCTGAAGTAGTAAACACCGCATGTTACATCAACAATCGAGTCAACATTCGACCAGGCTCATTCAAAACACCGTATGAGCTACTTAAGGGAAGAAAACCTAACCTAAAATATTTTCATGTTTTCGGGTGTGTATGTTTTATCCTAAATGATCGTGAGTATCTAATAAAGTTTGATGAAAAGAGCGACAAATGAGTTTTTGTTGGGTATGCAACAAACAGTGTAGCCTATAGGGTATTTAACCTTCGCATTAAGACAATACAAGAATCTGTTAATGTTGTCTTTGATGACGTAGGTGATGTGAACAAGGAGGTGGAAGCAGAAGACGACGTATATCAAGGGGGAGTTGCTCTACCTCCTGTCAACGCCCAAACTGTTCCACCTAACACCATATCCAGCAGTGATGAGGAACACAATGTTATACAACAGGAATCAGAAGAAGAACAAATTGAGGTTCCAGAGGTTACTCACCGCAGGGAACCTCCAGGAAGAGTTAGAGAAAACCATCCATTGTCTCTAGTTATAGGAAATATTGAGGATGGTGTTCAAACCAGACGTAAACAGCTGATTAACTATAGAGACACGGCCTGCTTGTAGTCTGTGTGTTCCACAATTTCTAGCGTAACATGCTTCGTCTCCAAGTTTGAACCAAAAAATGTCAAGGAAGCATTGACTGATGAGTTCTGGATAAATGTCATGCATGAAAAACTAAATCAGTTTGTTCACAGTGATGTTTAGTACCTTGTTCCCAGACCAGCCAACAGAAATGTTATTGGCACAAAGTGGATCTTTAAGAACAAATCAGATGAGAAGGGAATAATAGTGTGAAACAAAGCACGATTGGTGGCTCAAGGGTATACTCAAGTCGAAGGGGTTGACTTTGATGACACATTTGCCCCAGTAGCAAGACTTGAGTCCATTCGGTTGCTGCTTGCTGTTGCATGTCATCTTAACATCAATCTATACCAGATGGATGTGAAGGCAGCATTTCTCAATGGTGAACTCAAAGAAGAAGTCTATGTTGAACAACCCAAAGGATTTGAGGACCCTCACAAGCCTGACTATGTGTTTCGACTGAAGAAAGCACTATACGGTCTCAAACAAGCACCACGTGCTTGGTACGAACATCTCACAAACTTCCTTCTCAAATACGGGTTTGTGAGAGGTGCGGCTGACCGAACATTGTTTATCAAAAGGGAAGACCAACACATTCTTATTACTCAAATCTATGTTGATGACATGATTGTCGGCTCTACTTCACGTAACATGCTTAATGATTTTTCTGGTGCAATGTCTACAAGATTTGAGATGAGCATGGTGGGAGAACTCACTTACTTCCTCGGACTTCAAGTCAAACAAGGACAAGATGGCATCTTTATCTCTCAAAGCAAGTATGCCAAAGAGATGATAAAGCGGTTTAACCTTGAAGGCACAAAGCACATGAAAAATCCCATGGGATCTACAGAAAAGCTGACTAAAGATGATGCTGGAGAGGATGTTGACCCAACACTCTACAGATCAATGATAGGGAGTCTGCTGTACCTAACATCTACTCGACTAGATCTGATGTTTAGTGTATGTGTCTCTGCCAGGTATCAAGCTAAACCTAAGGTTTCTCATATTAAAGCTGTTAAAAGAATTATCAGGTATGTTGCTGGAACATTAGATCTAGAAATCCTTTTTTCTAAAAACATGAATATGAGCCTGATAGGGTTTAGTGATTCTGATTGGGTTGGAGATGTGGATGATCGGAAGAGTATGAGTGGAGGTTGTTTTTACCTAGGGAACAACATCGTGTCATGGCATAGTCATAAGCAAAACTGCGTATCCACTGCTGAGTCTGAATATGTTGCAGCAGACAGCTGTTGCACACAACTACTGTGGCTCAAACAAATGCTTAGTGACTATGGCCTAGATAACAATGACCTGGTTGTGTACTGTGACAATATGAGTGCTATAAATATTTCCTAAAATCCTGTTCAACACTCAAGAACAAAGCATATTGACATAAGACACCATTTCATTAGAGATCTAGTGGAACAAGAGGTGATTAAGCTTGAGTATGTAAAAACGGAAAACCAAGTTGATGACATTTTTACAAAACTTTTGGATCATGAGAGATTTGTACACTTACAAAAATCTCTTGGTCTTTGTTATTATCATTGATTTGTTGTGTTGTGCTACACCCATATCTATATCGTTGTTATCTATATCAGAGGGTGTAGCTTGTGTGTCTAACTTGCTGGTATAACATCGTAGTCAACATGTTCTGTATACAGACGTCTGGTATTCTTCTATATATGTTTTTATGTAACTGTGTGGTAAATAATCCAAATAGTTTGGGGGGCACGGCGTTCGCTGCGACGATGCTACCTTACCAAAGGATTGCAACTACGACTGCTTTCGAGGGCGAAAGGCTAGGGGCACGGTGTTCGCTGCGACGATGCACTCTACGCTCACTAACTCTTGGATTCTTGTAGTTCTGCACCTATTTTATCTATATCAACTAGGTGGATGTTACTGAGATGTTGGCACAACAGAGCAACTTGGACTGATTTCTCTAAAATGTTTCCATCAACATCAGCAACCTGTGTTTTCTGTATCACATAATCTAGCGTGTTCTCCTCAACATCCGCATTTCTCTCTTGGTAGTGGGTTATGATTGTCGAGTAGCTTGTTCTAGGGTTTGTCAGGATGAATGTGAAATGGCCTAACACTTTTTTAGTTGAACCGTCGCCAGACTGTTCATTTCATCATTATCTTTTCTGCCACAGCAGTCACCTTTCACACGAAACCCTAAAAACCCTATTCTCTCTCTTCCATATCTGCACATTCTCCATAACTGATTCAGTTTTTTTTCTCACCTCCTATACTTACAAAAAAACACCCGTCGTCTTCCTTCACTCAAACCTTTCAGTTTCTAAATCTTTCCCATTTGTCTTCTCTCGCATCTCTCCTGCACACAAGAATGGCTACTCCACCAACCCCCGATGTTACTGCACTTCTTCAGGCCCTCCTAGCAGCCAACCCTACACTTCTCCAGGCTCTCCAAACCACCACTGCACCACCACCAGTCGCAGCTCCACCCGTCTCCGATGAAGCTCCGCCCGTTTCCGTGGACGTTCCACCCTTGTCAATGGAACCGCTGCCTGTTCAAACTCCAGTGGTACCCCTGACAGAAGAAATTATTACTGCTCCTCCTCCAGTTCTTTCCGAGGCTGTTACTGATGTGCCTCCGGTGGTTGAAACTCCTACACCACCAGTCACTACCGTTGCTCTGGTAGAACCCATCCAACCATCGCTGCAGTCCCGGTCATCCTCTCCGCCTGCCGTCCCTGCTCGCAAGCCCGCTACGTGGGGCTCCAGACTATCCACCCACAATAGTCTGTCCAAGAATTCAAAGGGTCCCGTTCCCACTGTTATCGTTCAAGATGACAGTGAAGACGAAGTTTCTTCAGCCCCAAAGCGCACGCGACTTCTCACTTTTGCCAATGTCAAGGTTGAGCTCACTTCCTCCGCCAATCCCACCTCAAAAGGAAAACAGGCGGTGCACATTTCAGAGCTCCCTAATGCTCTCGATTCCCCATTTGATGCTGAACAAGCTCTTAGCCTTTAGTTCTACGATGAAACGGCGGCGGTTAAGTGGAAACGACTTCGTAACGTTCCTTGTGTGAGTGAGCGCACTGCTGATGAGACCACCTTTGATGAATACAATCTACTTTCCTTCTTCCGCACCAGAGGGTTATTGGGTATGGTTTTTGAACTTCCTCCTTCAGTAAAATCTGTTGTACGCCATTTCTATTGCAACCTTCATCGCTCTTTTGGTAATCGTTCTTCTCAAAAGTTTGGCAAAGTGTATTTCTACAATTCTGTATTTGATTTTTCGGCGGAGGCCATCAACACTGCTCTTGGCCTGCCAAATGTTGAGGGCGACACTGCCCCCGATCTTGACGATGTTGCGAAACTGATCACGGGAGGCAAACGGTCAAAGTGGGTCCAACCTATGAAGTCCTCGTGTTTGACACATCTTTACTCCGTCCTACACAGGGTTCTTACCTACAATTGGATAGTCTCATCAAATGTTACTATGGTTACACAGCAACATGGGATGTTGCTCTATCTCATTGGGCTCAACAAACCGTACAACATGGGTCGGATCATCTTTGATCAATTCGGTGCTCTCTCCGTTAAACCATAGATCAGTTCTCTTCCATTCCCTTCTCTTATTTGCAGAGTACTGGAGCACCAAGGCTTCACATCCATTGCAAGAAGTCATGAGGCTGAACCTGCCCCAGTGTATACAATCCATCACTCCTTCTTCAGCAAGAGCATGGTGGCAGACCTACCCTGGCAAAATCCTGATGTTCCCGTCCCTGGTTCCTCCGGTATTCAGTTGCCACCACAGACTGTCCAACAGTTAATTGGTGCTCTGTCTACACTGGCTGCCCTTGTCCCTACCCTCCAAGCCTGCCTCTCTTCACAACAAGGGGGAGAATCAGTAGTTGAACCAGTAACTGCAGCTGTAGGGGGCGAAGCAGCAACAGGAGGAGACGCAGATGAGAAGGAAGAAGACAGTAAGGATGAAGAAGATGATGGAAATGAGATGTTGTGAGGGTGACCGGATGTGGTCGAAAACATTTTGTTTTTGTTGATGTGATGTGGGGGGTACCAAAAATAAGCACCAAAACAATTCTATGTTTATATGTATTTTTATGTTTTTTTACTTTTTGTGGTGGTTGATGAACGCTATCTGTTGCAGCACTAATCTTTCTTGATGAAATGACATAGAAATTGCTGCTTGTAGTGTGTGATAACTTTGCGTACATATTGCTGTCTCTATCTATGATTGTTGCTGCTCTTGAAGTTATTTTTTTCAGGCACAAACATTCAGGGGGAGCTCTCGTGAAGTAAAGGGTGTTGTGAAGAAGGCACAAAAATAGGGAGAGTTTGTTAGGTATTTGAAGTCTATTGTTATCTGTAATGTTGACCTAACATATTTTTTTTTGTGTTATTCACAGGAATGTTGACTTGGCTTTTGACTCAACATAACAACTGGTGTTGACTCAGCATCCAACGCAACAGCCACGTGGAAGGATGACTCGGATGCACGAAGACTTGAAGGAAGACCAAGTCATACTAGGCAGTTGAGAGTTTCATGCTAAGTGGAATTATGTTCCACAAATCTCGGAGTCAACAAACAGGTTGAAGTAGTTCCACAATTCCAGGCAGATTTGCGGAGCCCAACAACTGAACTAAGAAAATTGTGGCTACACTTATGGATCCAAGCCCATGTAGTCTATCTATAAATAGTAGGATCATTCATTCAGTTAGTGAGGCTAGATAGACGTTTTTTGCAGATTAATTTTGTAGTTTTCATTCTGTATGTTTCTTTGATCTTAAGAACATACATTTAGTGTTTTAGTAATAGTGTTGATGTTATTGTTGTGCTCAACATTGTAATAGCTCAACACTTATTTTGATTATTCTTTTTGGCCGTAAGGCTTCCGTGTAGGTTATTAATTGATAACCTACGCAAAAATTATCTCGTGTCTTCTACTTTAGCTTCCGCATATATTCACGAGTAGGTTGATACACTTTCAAAGGTGTTTCTCAAGAAACCTCGCCTACCAGCTTTGTGATGTTAGGTCCAGATCCCGCAAAGTACATTGTCTTAAGCACATATGTTCCTTGCTCTAGGTGTTACAACGCCTGGATTTTGCCTCTTTCACGAAATGTGGCCTGACTTGCCCAAGACTCTTCCCAACTACCTGTCTCACAAAAGTTTGTCATCTCAGATACAAAGCCAAGAAAACAAAGAAAAGAAGACTCAATCTACACCTAGACAAGCTCAAAAAGAGCACAAAAAACGGGCTCGTCACACTCACACACTTTAAGAACGATTGTCCTCAAGCGTGTAAATAAAACTTACCCAAAAAGAATAAGAAATAAATGACTCAAATGCCCATAAGTCATAAGACATAAATCTCAAACAGTGAAGGCAAGTAGAGAGTGAGAACATAAATCAAGTAATTATTCTCAAGTAGGTTAAGATAGCAGTCAAGTGAACATATGAGAAACTTCATCACCCACTTAGCACTCTGTGTTTAGGGTTTAGTGTTTACGCTCAGAAGATTGCTTGATCATGGTAGTTCCATAGGTTTGCCTGCCCTCTCAAAGTCTCAACCCTCTTTGCCTGGTCAAGACGTCTATCTTTAGGTCTTTCCCGGATTGTAACGTGACTTGACTTGTAAGGTTGGAAGTATTTGGAACTGGGCTAACGGTCTGTATGAATTAAAATATCGAGCGTCCCCAAACTTTTTGTTCACACCTATCTTTCTTTTTGAGCCTAAGCACACTTACTTATGGGACATTATTTTTTATTTATGATTTATTTTTTTCTTTTTTTTTCTCTCTTTTTTTTCGTCCCCTACCCTTTTTCTTTTTACACTCCCGCTCTTTTTCATGATATCACCTTTTTCTTTTCTTTTTGCTCTACCGGTCGTAGGCCAAGACAGTTACGGGGGGTACTCCTTACCCTTCTCCTTGCCCTCATGTTCCTGTTTTGCTCTAGATTCACCCGACCAAGGGTAGGCTATTTTTCAGAGTAATATTATATATGCGTGATGCAAAAAAAGAATATTCAAATAAGGCTCAAAATGGTTAGCAAGAGATAAATATATGCTTTGCTAGGCATTTTTGGCTCTGGGCTTTTAACAATAAAAAAAGTGCATAAGTCATCTAGAGTTCTCAACCAGGGCTGCTGGGTCTTGACCAAGAGGACAGACAAGTTCTAGCACAAACTGAGTCAAACATCTTTATGCACATTGAAGAAGAAAAAAGAACATGCTAAATAGGGACATATAGCATTTCAGGTTCAAATCTCACAAGGTTAATGCTCACAAGACTGCCTTTCCGTCATACTCTATTGTCCTAGAACATGCTCGAGATATGCAAAAAATACTTCTATCACCTATCATGCTCAAGACTTTGTATACAACATGCTAGCAAGACTCATAGACTCAAGATACAAATAGACAAGACAAACACAAAGCGCGGGCCTCTCCCACTCACACACTTTGCTCAAGACAAAGTGTTAGAATGCTTAAGGTCTTCGTACAACTGACCTAACAAGACAAAATCAAAACCAGTGGAGGACAACTTAGCAAGACTCAAGTTGGAAACCTGTTAGGCTTGGGCAAGGAATGCTAACTGGGCGGTTGGATCTCCCGCATGGTCAAGACACTGGTCTGGATGGGTGGGCGGGTAAGATAGTTTTTCAACTACTGTCTTTCCCAACCTCTCGATCGTTTTTTGTTTCACTTCCTAACTCTAGTGCCAATCGACTTGGTCAAGTCTGTACACATGAACCAAACACCCCTTCGAGGAAGAACTAGCCCCCTCAAAAGGCACATCAATGCAAACAAAAACAAAGGCGACCCTCCCCACTCACACATTTTGCTTGAGAAAAAGTGTTAAAAGGGTTAAGATCGCCACAAAACAAAATGAAACTAAATAAAAAGATACCATTGTCCATTAACTTCAGCCATTGAGTTGGGCCATGGACTTGCCCAAGTGGCTTGCCTCAACCTTCCATTATGCAGCTCTCTTGGTCGCCTAAGAGGTTAGAATTGAACATACAAAATAAAGGAAAAGACGATGATCAAAGTGAGAGAGAAAATACTGGAATCTCAATTCCCAGGCAACGACGCCAATCTGACGGGTGTGAGCTTTGGTCAATTTGACGGAGCTCAGTCGTCATCACCCAATCAAGATAAATTTATATGTTTTTCTATCATTTGTACTAGGTTTCACTAGTGGTAAGTATAAGGTCGATCCCACAGGGAGTTGGTGTCTCTCTCTCTTTCACGATTTTATATTTTATAGGGGGCCTGCCTCGGGTAGTGAAGTAACCAAGACCTGAAATAAAACAAAAGAAAAATAAAAGGCAAAAAGAAAATATTTGGCTTGGACTCAACTTGTTATGCCTTGTTCAATGCAAAGTTCCTCGCTGCATGCGAATGTCGCAGTTAAAGGAAGATGTAAAATATGGTATTCCCCCTCCGCAATTCACTACGATCTGTCAACTGGAAAAACCTCCATGTTTACATATCACAAAGGCAACTCCCTTTTTACTCGTCACGTGTTGCCAAAGCCCCACCCAGCATACCCTTTTGGCTCAGAAGGTAAGAGTTAGCCAGACCCTTACCCCCTTGCAAAGAATTTTGCCCGAGCTAAGCCTACTTGGATATACCCACTAGACGCTATGAAGAACCACCTCGGGGATAGTGCCTCACCCCTTGGTGTCTCCAATCCACCATTCACCACACTAATCTTCTCTGACTGACAAGCAGGAAATCGCTGTCACTTTGGGCTTCCAGTGCTCACTTGCAAACTCATCTTGCCCAAGGCGCTACCAGCCGGACATCAACTAAGGCTTTGTCAAGTTATATAAGAATCTAATCTAGTGTTTTAGGAAACATACGCCATCAACTATCTTTGGCCAATTTTACCCACTATTGGCATGTTGATGTCAGCTAAACTCATTTTAACCAAACCAAATATTAAAATTACCTAGACATAAATAAAAGAAATAAAAAAGAAGAGATAAAAGGAAACGTAGTAGAATTAGATAACGAATGAAAAAAATCCATGGCAGGAGGCAAATAAATACAAGAAAAATAAAAGGTGCCTGAAGGCTTCGTTTCTTCCGCCCTTAGACTCTCAAAACATTAATCTTGTAATATACTAAGAAAAAGAATAAAGAGTGTGAGTGGTTCGTGCAGCAACGGCTCTCCTCGACGTACTTCACGTTATGCTCTCTATCTCTGTATCCTGACTGTTGTTGCGACCAAAGCCTTATATTGAAGCTTAGTGGGCTATGGGCCAAGCCCATGATGTTCTGAGCAAGCTAGGGTTTCAAGGGATTTCTTACCTTGCATAAATATCTCCAAATATATCCATCCCTATCATCAATGAGGTTCAAATCGTGCATATCCATTGTGTAAGGAAATAAAGATTTATTTCCTTATTTTCTCGCGGCTGCCAAAATCTTCCGCACCTTACCCAAGGAAATGGTCAAGACGTGCATCGTATGCACTTTGCCTTCCAACTTGCCCGAACTTTCTTTTCTTCTGCTCCAAGCTTCTCCATGTGTCATAAAGTATTCTGGACAAACGTTCTCCTCGCCGTCTTGCTCAAGGGCTTGCTTGTTTTTCGTGTTGCTCAGGATTCAACTCGTCTTGGTGGCAGCTAGGGTTTGAATGAAAGATCTTCTTTCCTTATTGAGTGGATCTCTAGTATCTGTTGACCACCTTGATTCTTTCCTTATGTAGCTCTGGCATGATAAATCCAATATATCTTTTCTTGTTTGTGCTCCGCGGTTAGAATCTGCATCTGCTCCCCCAAAGATCTCGTCAAATCTTTCATTTTCAGCTCCTCGTTCGCCAGGTACTTCATCTTGGGCATAGAGAGTCTCCAAACGGCTTGCCCTAGGTGTTGCTCAAGAAACCTCGCTTACCAGCTTTGTGATGTCAGGTCCAGATCTCGCACAATACATTATCTTAAGCACAAATGTTCTTTGCTCAAGGTGTTACAACGCTTTGATTTTGCTTCTTTCATGAAATGTGGCCTGACTTGCCCAAGACTCTTCCCAACTACCTGTTTCACGAAAGTGTGTCCTCCCAGACACAAAGTCACAAAAACAAAGAAAAGAAGACTCAATCTACACCTAGACAAGCTAAAAAAGAGCACGAAAAATGGGCGGCTCGTCAGTCGATGAGCTAAGAATTGGCCCAGTAAGTCGGTCAGGGCAGCTTGCTGTGAGGGGGACAAGTTTGGCACTAGCAGAAAAGTGGTAGCTCCTTGCCGTCCATCGCCCATAGTAGCTACACGTCGTCTCCACTTTCAAAAGCACCCAAATCAGTCTGGCCACACTCGCGCCGAGTTAATGTAGGATCACCTTGAAGGCGTATGTGCTGACTGGCAATAACGAATTTCATCGTAAGACGAGCCCAATTGGTAGTTACATCTTCCAATTTTTTGAGCCATGAGACTTCGAGAATGACATCCACACTACGCAATGGAAACCCATAACAAGTAATCGAGAAGATATGACCCGCAATGTTAAATGGAATGTCCGTGCAAACGCCTTGAGACCAATGTGTGTGCCTTTTCTTTGGAAATAATGACAAGTAATCGAGAAGATATGACACAAGTTCCATCCCCCAATATTACCACAAAAGGCGTGGCCGTGTTAATGTGGAAATCGAGCTGCTATGCCTTATCTTTGGAAATTAAATAGTGGCTTGTACCACTATCGATCATCGTGAGAAGCGGACTTGGACCAACGTGGCTAAAAAGTTTAAGAGTTTGAGACTCATTGAACCCATTGGAAAAACAAGTTCGAGAGCTCGAGCTGCTGCAACTCCGTGGTGAACAACTGGTCGTCTTCCCTGATCGCCGGCACGGGGTCAGTTCGAGTGATTCGGAGGAAAAGAGGAGTGAGGCTGGCCCAATTGGGTTTCGGAAGCCTGCGCGATATGCCTTGCAACACGTATGGCTGAAAAATAATTTGTCAGTTCTGAATCGGGGACACGATCTCGAATGCAAGGTTGCAGTCTGTCCAAAAAGATTCCCAAGTATTGTTTCGGATGTAACAACGGTAATTGGCGACTTGTTCCTCAAAAAGTGAGAGGTAGTCCTCCAAATTTTCCAGAATAGTCGTGAATTGGTGTGTTCTCTTGCCCTCACCGACGTGCCCAACCCCTCGACAATCTCGGCCAAGCCGCCTACGGTCGAATGAAGACCTCTCTACCTCTTCGATATGTTCGGTATTCGTCGGCATGGTTGGGCCAAATTGGTAGAGTGAAGTCGCGAGGAAGCGAATGATCAAATGAAATTTATGAAATAGAGAGAAAACTCGGAGCTAACGTTCCGCCCAGCCGCAGCCGTCCAAAAATAATAATGCAAGTATGATTTTTAAATCTTAACAATGATCTATAAAAACTAATAAGTAACCCTAATCCCGCGGGCAAGTCCGTAAGACATTAAACCCAATAACGGAATTACTAAGAATAAGAAATTACAAATGAATTAAACAACATAATTGGAATAATAAATAGCGAACTAATTCGTTTCTCGTTCTCGCTCGTCGACTCCGCATGCGGCTTCTTCCTCGATCGGCGGCGAGTATAAACTCGAATATTTGCCGTAGCCGCAGATGCTCTATCAGAAACAAAAACATGCAAGTGGAACTTTTCATACGCAGCTGTTTGACACATGTATACATACTTTTTAGACCTTAATCTCTTTTAGATTTATTGCTCCTCCAACATTACTCACATTTTATTGCTGCTCCCTTCATTACATTACTTTATTAGTTATTACATCCAAGGTTCTTACCATGATTAGGTCCTTTTAAAGTTGATTTTCCCATTCCTCTTGTATTTCTTTCTCTTTTACATATTAAAACTAAATAAGGACTGTACAGTCTAACAGAAGATGTCTCTTCGCTTCAACAAAAATTGATTATGTCCCTCTCTACATTTATCTTTTAATATTAGGTTTGGTCCATCACTATCTCTCTCTATCTAAATTAAAATAACAGAACAATCTAGTAGTGGAATTAAAAAATGCAATAATTGTAGTATTATTAGTGAAGTGAAGTGAGGTGAGGTGAAGCACATTCTGATTACTGCATAACGATTCAGCAATATTAATTAAATAATAATGATTGGTGGGATAGTTAGTAGGCAGCCAATTGGTGCAAGTGTTCATGTACAATTCCAAAGTATCGATGCATATACATTCTGATTTCCTTTTCTCCTAAGTTTTAAGTATTTTTATATCTATGAGTAGCAAGTGATGATGAAGTTCTCAACCACTTTATCAGGAATCATGCTTCATATTTATGATTTTGGACAAACATAATTCCCTAAAACATTACAAATTTCCTACACATTTGAACTTTGAACATCATTAAATTAAAATTTCCCTCTGCTAATAATAATAATAATAATAAATAATAATCGTTGAATTCAGGGGCAGCTGAAACTATCGCCACGCTGCAGCCATTTGTCATTGCCGGAGTCCTCCTCCGCCGCTTCCATGACTGCGTTGAGAGCGTTCTTGACTCTGCTTATCGTCTTGTGGTGGCGGAGCCGCCGCAGCACCACCGCTTTGTCCAGACTCTGACTCGACGCCTTCAAAGAGAGCTGGCTCGAGACTGAGCCAATACCTCCTTCGCCGCCATTTTTGCTCTGTGACTCTGATTCAAGGTCGGAGGAGAGAGTAGAAGGTTGGTTTTGGGAGAGCATGAAAGCCATGAGATTAGTTCTCCTTAATTTCTTCAACAATCTCTGCTAAACCAATATATGGACACACTAATACAATACAATGTTAGTCTACTATATATATATAGGGGATGGGACAGATGTGTCATTTGGAAGAATATATGGTATTGGATTTAATGACTCATGTTTTAGTGTACATACCATCCTTCTTAATTTTTAACTAATATTTAATAAAAAAAGATCTTTTATAAAATAATAATCATAATTAATTTATCCTCCATCTCATTATTTTTAGTCTATTTCGACCAGAACTATCATAATTTTCATTATATTTAATCATAATTAGTTGAACGGACCCAATACTACTTAAAACTGTAATATTTAAATAAAAGGTCATAACAAAAAGACCATGAATTATTATCTCTGTACACGAACTATTAATACATCAAATTAAATTATAAATTTTTTATTTAATGTGTATCAATAACAATCGGAATTATTGATATTCAAATTAAATGATGAACTACTATGAATTTTAATAAATGTTGCCATTAGTTTTAAATGAACAGGTGAAGGTTTAATTTGATATATTCGACCTTTACTATGGATCTATCAATCTTACTCATCAAATAATATTAGATATTATAAAAAATCATATCCTAGTTAAAAGAAATCAATTGTAATTTAAAAAAAAAAATAATGCATAGTGTGAGACTTAAAAAATATATAATGTGTAGATGTGCATGAGTATGTGTAAGCGAGTGGTTTCCTGTGGGCCAGTAGAAAATGAAAATAAAGGGGGCAGTGCAGTGGGTTTGGTGTTTGGAAGGGTGGGAAATGTCTTTTAGTGTACCTAAAAAATCCAACTGCGCATAAAAACAATTGGTACAGTTTTGAATATTAAAAGTGGAAGGGGTAACTTAAATATTTTTATTTAATTAAGAGCACATGGATTCCAAGCAAACTCCTACTTGTCTTTCATTTTATATCTATATGCGTAGGGACCAAGATTAAGACTTTGAAGAGTTATTACTCCCTCCTCTCCCGTCCACTAATGTTTTTAATATATTCATTTTTAGTATATTCATTAATATTTTTAACATTTAATTTTTCATTTATATTAATTATTATGTATAGATAATCCAATTAAAAATTATAAATTATATAAGATTCAAACTCTACTCAATACACACATCTCAATTAAAAATTATAATAAGTGAGACCCACATTTCACTAGCAACATTTTCTATACAAAGTCAAAACACTACATTAAAACACGTATCGGATCAAACAGTTAAGAACATTCATGGACAAAAAGAATAATGTTATTATTATCATCATCATCATTCTCTCCAACTTTTGCTTCAAAGTTGTAATGTTCGAATGAAGCTGTGAATTCATTAAAGTGTATGTACTCTGGGGTTTTTACTAAAAAAAATTATAATTTTATTTTTTTTGTGAAATACATGTCATTTTGATACATTTTAAAAACCACCCATATTGGGATCCCCTTTCTATTTGTTTCTTTTGTCACTGAGGGACAATGATCGACATCGAATTGGGCGGAGTCAATAGTGAACTTTTCATCAGCGTTTTTTTCCTCCATTTATTGACATTGCGCGGACACAATTATTTAAAACTTCAATGTATTGTGCAATAACTCTCAACGATGATGATATTTGTATGTCGTTCAATCCGTTTGCTTGAACTTGGTAATTATCTTGACGCTCCGAAGTAACAATTATAGATCGTGTAAAACTCTTGGGCCGTGCTTTGAATATGATCTCAATAAAACTTCAATTGTTTCCAAGAGTGATAGTTGAAAGGGTCATAGAATTACCGATTGTAGGTGACCATAGTACAAGTCCAATAGTTGTCGCATTTTTTGTTGTTCTACGATGAGGTAGTGGGTTGTGTTAACCTATGTCCGATAAAGCATGATGTCATCATCAGCGTCGTAGTGACGGTCAGTTTCTTTATTCTCGCGCGAGTTCTTTGCAAATGGTGAGGCCAAAAGAGTTGTCTGAGGCTTCGTCAAAGAACTCATTCAAATCGGTGCCTTTGAGCCCTCCAAGTGATGACAAAACAAATTGTAGGTTAGGGAATGCAGGCGACTGAAATTGTGCAGTGTTGAAAATGAACGGGGGCAAGCCCGAGCTTTGATGTGCATAACTTGAAAAATACAATGGCTTATCGCTAGAGCTTGGGTTGTCCAATGACATAACAATGTAAATCTATGGGTTAATTATAACTTATAGCCCCACCTTTAGATCTTTGTTAATTTTATATCCTCACCTTTTAAATTATTAAGTTATAGCCTCACTTTATATCTTTAGTTACATTTATATCCTAGAGTTATTTTCCGACAACGGAATGAAGACTAAGATGACCAGAACAATGACATGGAATTTACTTTTTAAAAAATTGATGACTTGGATTTTCAATTAAAAAAATATCTACATGCCCTACACATTAAAATAGTCATTACCTTCAAATCAATATCACTCTTCCTGTTAGTCCCGAAAGAGCAAGATTGAGGGGTGAGGAATACACCAATTTTAAACTTTTAGGGTTTTCTTATTTTAAGATTAAGTATAAGGTTTAAGCACACTTAATAGATAAGATAGCTGAGAGTAGTAAAATAAAATTTCTTGTCAAGAAGATTCAATCTTACTCAAATAACACCTTATGCGTGAAAAAATAATAATCAAGAACAACAAATGCAAAATTAAACTTGATTAAAGTTATGTGCGGAATTTGGTGGTTAATGCTCTTTTTAATGTGGAAATCGTTTTATTACTTGTAGATATTATCAAACCAGTTTTGAATACAAGAGTATAATGAAGATGATAAAGAAGTAAATAAGAATTAAAGAACGCAAGTAGTAACGTGGTTCGAGATAAACTTTCCCTACGTCCACTGCTCAATCAAATCTAGATCGAAAATCCACTAACTTTCTCCTTTCTTTTTACTCGTTGAGTACGAGCCACAAGAATTATCAAACCTAGATAATTTCTTGTGATTACAAATCTTCCTCCTAAGATTGAAAGCTACAATTTAGGATTACAACTGGATCAAATCTAGATCATAACTTTGGGTTTTGTAAAAACAGTTTTCCAGAAAGTAAACCTTCAACAACAGTAAACACTACAGAGAATTCTTAGATGGATGGAAGTGTTTTTGAACGTTGGGAACTTGAAGATTTTAGCAGAGTAATGACAGTATAATAGCTTGAATTCTCGTTACACTTTCTAGAGGTGAAGGTGGTATATATATATAGGACCATTGCAGGAACTATCCGTTGGAGAGGAAGAGGTCCTTACTCTTCGCATTAATGGCTGCATTAAATGCATGGTAGTGTTGTTGATACACGTGCTGCCAAATGAGAGTCTTGTTCCACCTTTCACGCGATTTCCCAGTGTATTGTCATACTGGGAATGATTCACTGTACTGCAGATTGATATTCTCGTACTTCATTCCTTAAAGTATGCTGTTGATGTGACAATACACCAAGTGGTTGACTTGTGACAAATTTAGGTATGGCAGTCCACCATAGTTACAGTGAGGAGCAGCTCGTTCTTGATAGAATAACAGGTCGTTGTACATCAAGTTGTTCCTCCATAAGTTAGTTGTTTTGGTTCCCAATTAACACATGACTTTATGTAGATCACTTCATATTTGGAGGTAGAGGAATGAAATTTACGAGCAGGTCGTTTTTTATAAAAACGACCTGTTGCTTATCTCGTCAGCGAGCTGCTAGAAATCTTATTTCTAGCTGATCATCCTCTTGTAATGTCTTCCAAGTATAAAAGTATTCTATCCTAGTTACAGCTTGATAATAAGGACAGATAGTTAACTTATCTAGATGTTCCTTTTACATGGTAGCTGTTTCTAAAGTGTAGAAAATACAAATCTTTTGTAAGTAAGTTCGAAACTTCAAACCACTTTTACATTTGTGATCTGTAAAAATAAATTATAGATATCAAAAACCAGAACAAGTAATGAAGACAGCGAGCTGCAAGAATGAGAGGCAGGTCGTTATTTTTACTAAAACGATATGCTCAATAAAAGACTCGTTGTCTATACAATTTAGAAAATACTTGTTATCTTAGTAATCATTGTGTCCAGGAAGGCTTTTAGAAGAATAATACAGATCGTTAAATGAAAAACGATCTGCTTCTTTTAAAGACTTTCCTTAAAAGATAACAGTGACTACCTGATTTTCTGAGATCATAAACACAAATAAATTCGTGGGGTTCCCAACAATGTTCCCCTTTTTGATGATGTCGAAATGACACTTTATAATTTTCTTTAGTGTTGAAAACAATGGATTTTAATATAATGTGCAGTTAGAATGCATAAGTGTAATTTAAACGATAAGCATAAAACATTGCCTGGACAAAGAGATATTGTCATCAGGTTGTTTTTCAAAACTAATAATGATAGAGTAGCTTACAGATACAGAGATTGATTATATGACAACTTGCTGCTAAACATAAAGTCTTAATCAAAAAGTCAAGAATTATGTCTTTATGGTTGAGGAGGTGGTTGGCTTTGTTCTTTCTCCGCAAATTGAGATTGTTGACATTGTTGCTCAGCTAGCTGGGCCCTTCTTTTCTCAACCATATCCCTCTGTCTTAACTCCAAAGGCACACCAAAGCTTGCGTATATCCCATTGAATATTCTTCGGTAATCTTTGTTGTTGAAGTCGATGGGATAGTTCATCATTTGAGCATATCGATTTATAGCATTGAGAACAGCAGTGTGATCCACTTTTGTGGTTCATGGTATCCTTGGATATATAAGTGTTGTTTTCTTGGGAGTAGTGAGTGGTACATTCATCATGGCAGATTGCCTGTGCAAATATTCAATGAATGTTTGATTTTTATGTTGGCTAAGGAATTCTCTGAACAGATCGTCAACTGATCCTCCTTGTACATCTTGATCCATTAAATAGTAGTGCTGCATGATGAATTCCTTGACCAGCTTGTTCCATTAGGATGCTTTCTTGCTATGAAGCCATGTTAGATTCTGAGGCTCAGTTAGCTGGAATTTTTCAAAGAATTTAAACATAGGATTTGACGGCTCATTAGCATCTTCATCAAGGTTTTCTACTTTGTCATCATACTTTGCCCCAATCTCCCCTTGCCTTTCCTTCTCTGCTCTCCATAGTTTTCCAAATTCGAAATCAGCTATCTGCTCCGCCTTATATCCAACCAAAAACATTTATTCTTCTTCATCAGCCTCCGTTACTACCTTCTTTCCTTTACTATCTGCTGCCCTGCGTGCATCCTCTTCCATCTTTCTTTGTTTTTCTTCATTCTCACGTTGTAGCAATCTGGCATCAGCGGCCTGCTTTGCTGTCATTTTCTTTTTCTTAGCAGCGGGCTGGACAATGTCTTTTCCTTCCCCCTTTTCGACATCATCAAGGAAATCCTTGGAGATGATGAGTCGAAGGGAGGCAAGCTCGTCATTAATTGCTTTGAATTTTAGCTCGGCATCTTCTTTGAATTGCAAAAATGTGGAAATGTTGCCACTGACTTCATTGAATTGCTTTGATGTGTCTTTGAGATGTGAATTGAAATTAACTGACAGCTCGCTGTGTGCTACTTTCATGTCTGTGATAGATTTGTTGATTTTGAAAATCTCATCCCCCGTAGCCACATCAGCTTCTTGTAATGCTGTCTTCAATTGTTCTTTAAGTAAAGCAGTCAGTTCGTTTTTGACCACAGTAGGAGTAGTGGTTTCTCCATATCTTCGTACTGCTGCTCCACATGCTTCTTAACCTCTGCCACCATTTTTCCTCCGACAACATTCATCTTTTGATCGAATGAGTTGACCTCCTCTTGAAAAGCAGCTATCTTGCTGTTGGTTTCCTGCTTAAATTTGTCAAACACATCCCGATCATTATCCAAATCCTTGTGCAGCTCGCTGGATAATTTTTCATGAGCGAACTGAAAGTTGCCTTCAACATCGCGCAAGGCTTTTTCTGTTGTAGAATAGATTAAGTTTGCGATTGTAGCAGATCGATTGTTGATTCGGAGATGAATGAGCTCGCTCAGCTGTTCTGGAGGCATCTGTGGCCCGAGAGAGGCAATGAGTAATTCTTCCAGATTGTGCTGCCTGAAACCATCTGGTGCTGTGCCTTGTGTATAAATTTCATCAACTTGCTCAGCATTCACCAGTGGTCCAACATCAGCGGGTTCTGCTTGGGCAGATGGTTCACATATACTCATATCAACTGCTTCCTCCGTAATAGCAGTTGGTTCTTCCATTCTAGGCTCAGCAGCAGGCTGTGTGGTAGATGTTGTGGCATGTGACTTCTCCTTCTCCACAGTCTTGTCTTCAAAATTGAAGATGTCGTCAAAATCACCCGACTGTAAGTCCACAGCAAAGTTATATAAGTCTTGTTCCTTTTCATAATAAGGAGTAAGATCAACCTTCAATGTAACAGCCTCTTCCTTCATCTTTGTCAATACATAAGTACAAAAGTATTGACGAACATCAGGAACATCAAGAAAACCAAAGTATTGAAGCAGTTTGCTCTCCTCAGACTTCAGCTCGTTGATGGAGAAGAGAATTAAAATTGCTTCCAGGATATAGAATTTGCAGTCGCGAATTTCCAAGTAAGTTTGGAAGCGTTGAGCCATTTCAAAGTGGCTAGAGTCAGATTGATGCCAGACATGGATTTAACTACCACATCAGTGGCCTTTTCTTGTAGTTGGTGAAAAATTAACTGAGCTCCTTTCAGTCTTTCATTAATGTCAACAACGGGCTGCTTATGAGCATCGATCTCCACATCAACTTCATTTATGTCCTGAGCAGATGGCTCCCTAACATGATCAATTATGGCATCCAACTCTTCTTCGAGATTGTGAGCAGTGGGCTTACTCTTTTCCTTCTTGGTTACCTTCTTACTAAGTTTTTTCATCTTTTTAGCAGCAACAGCTAGTTTAGGATTACCAGCTGCTTTTCTTTTGACAGGTCAATCAGCAGCCACTTCCTCATGTGCTTGTGCTGCAGCGGCCTCACCAATGGTTTTGGGTTTCTTGGTTGGAATCACCCATTTCTTATTCGATTTTCCCATCCTGATCAGTGCTTACTTGATTTTGTCGTCGGTGACTTTTAAGAAAATCTGAGATGCTATCCCCAAGGTCATCTCCATCTGGTGCCTTGTCTTAAGCAAGATCCAGTCTTTGCTAAAATCCACGGATTTATGCCACTTATTCTTTTGAAAGTAGCTAGTGATGATGGTGCTATGTTTGGTGGATAGGCGAAGAGGTCGCTTGATGTTCATCTAGGTGCAGTTTCCATCCTTGTCTTGGCAGGTATCGATTTGCTGTTCTTCATCCACTATAAGTTTGAGCAGCGACCTGGCCCAATTCACCTTGAGATTAAATAATATTATCGTCATTATTTTGAGCTTTCCCGATGTAATGGAGTCATACATCCCTTGGTGTCCAAGAAACACCCTCTGGACATAGTTGAGGAGGAGTCGGTAACTGGGAATCATTAATCCCCTGTTAAATGCCTTGCCAGTCCAAGTGAATGGTTGTGCAATCATTATATCAAGAGCTTGTTGAATTTGTTCATCCGTGACTTCTTCAACAACAATGTCTCCTTCATCAGCTAGGTGATAGGTTTGAAGTATCATTTCTATCACTGTGGTGCGAATGTTATCTTCCTTTGTTTTTCCAACTGGTATCTTCACCGTGTATTCTTCTCGCTCATCCACCATCCATGAGCAATAGAATAAAGCAATTTATCGGGGAAGATTATAATCTTGTTCCATAGTGATAATCTTGTGGAACCCTAAATAAGAACAAATTTTGGTTAAGTATTTGTAGAAGCGTGCTGTTAACCACTGATATATAGAATAACCAGCGAGACTCTATGTAAAGACGTAATAAGCACAAGAATATTGATAAACACATAATTAAACATATTTAATCCAGTGAGTACGCTAATTATGATTTAAAAAAATAGGAATACTATAATCACAATGCACGAAGAAAGCTATATAATCATTATTAATACTGTGATTAATATTAATGAAAGTGTTATGCATATCTTTAGGAAATGAAACACACAGATCATATATGTGAGGTGTTTACATAATCATGATTTCATAGACATCAGAGATATATGCATTATAAGCAACATATGCACAAACATTAAATCCTAGTTCATGTTTTTGTGAGTTTTAACTTGTGCATGCCTCAATCTGACTAAATAACACATCTAAGGTACGAAACCCGTGATGTGTAAGTACGGCGCGTGGCTCCGGCGATAATTTCGCCTCTATCATGTGCAATATTTCCGTCAATAGGATCGGAGTTGCATGAGAAGATGGAGAACTGGCTTCAGATGAAGTCATTTTGATAAAGTTTTGAGTGGTTTTGTAAAAGAGAGGGTTTTACAAGAAAGCTTGTGTACAACAATGGCGGTTTTAGGTTTTAGTGAGAAAGGAAATTTTGAAAGTGTGAGTGAAACAGTTAAACTACCACATATATATATACAAATAATGAACGAACCAGATTAAATCATATAAAAGTAATAACCAGTAACGGTTGAGATTACTCCCTGATTTAATCATTTGCCGCCCAAAATCGATTGAAGTGCACACGCCATCAAATTGCGTCTTCAAAAGAGTCACATCATTGCCTTGAAACGGGAACCGAGGACTGCAACATTAAATGGTCTTCACTTTATCTTTTACTTTTTCTGACATTGAGGCTTTCGATATTACCTAATATTAAATAAAATTTAATATTAATCATGAGACATAAATACTAAAGGAGTTAGAGAAATAAATGAATTTTATAATTCTAGTTCAAATTCCCCCTTGATTAATGCCCTGGCAGATCGTTTTGTGGTGATCGATATGCTATCCTCGATTTTGACAGCTAGCTACCAATTTTCCACTTTGTGCAGCTCGCTGTTATTTCTTAATAAATATCCTAGAAGATTTTTCTGAGTCATCATTGTTTTGAATTTTAGATCGACCTGCTGTTGTTGATAGATAAGCAGATCGTTTTCTTTTTTGATCGATCTGCTATTTGTATTCCACTTATCAACTAGCTGCTAATTCTCCAAATTAAGCAGCTTGCTCTTATTTCTGAGTTTTCATTTGTAAATTATTTAGCAGCACTAATAGATATATAAATAATAAGGAAATAGGCAGCTAAAGTTAAAGATGTGTGTTAACAGATGGCCTTTTACCATCAGCTATCTATTATCGACACTTGTACCAATTTCGATAAAATTTATCAATCTCAGTTTTCCACAAAGCATTTTGAATCTGTCTTCGGGTAATGCTTTTGTGAGAATATCAGCTCGTTGCACATCCGTATGAATTTTCTCGATCATGATGTTCTTCTTTTCAACATGATCACGAATAAAGTGATGACGAACATCCACATGTTTGCAGCGAGTGTGAAGGACATGATTTTGTGTGATGGCAATCGTGCTGGAGCTATCACAAAATATTGGCACAACATCCATGTAGACTTGATAATCTTTTAGCTGTTGTTTGAGACACAAAATTTGTGCTGTACAACTCTCTGTTGCCATGTACTCTGCTTCTGTTGTTGATGTTGCAACCAAAGTTTACTTTTTAGAAAACCATGAAATGAGCTTGCTTCCAAGAAATTGACAAGTCCCAGATGTGGATTTTCTATCAAGCTTGCAACCTGCATAGTCAGAATCAGAGTAACCTGTTAATTCAAAATTATCATCACATGGATACGATAAACCTATCTCCATAGTTCCTTTGAGATAACGCAAAATTCTTTTGGCTGCTTCCAAGTGAGATTCTCTTGGGCTAGCTTGATACCTAGCACAAACACCAACAACAAATGTAATATCAAGTCGACTTACAGTTAGATATAAAAGTGATCCGATAATACCACGAGACTGTTTTATATCAGCTGCCTTCCTAAGTATATCAGGACCAATTTGTCCATTTGTTTGCATATGAATTTTTACTGGTTTGCAGTCTTTAACTCTAAATTTTGTGATGAGATCGTTGATGTATTTAGATTGATTGATTAGGATCCCATTAGCAGATTGTTTGACTTGCAATCCTAGGAAGAAATTCATTTCTCCCATCATTGACATCTTGTATTTGTCTTGCATCAGCTTGCTAAATTTGTTACAAAGGAATTCAGATTTGGATCCAAAAATAATGTCACCAACATAGATTTGAACTAAAAGGATATACTCTTGGACTTTGATAGTGAAAAGCGTCTTATCTACTGATCCTCGTTTGAATCCCGATTGAAGTAAGAAAGTGGACAATGTCTCATACCAAGCTCGAGGAGCTTGTTTAGTCCATACACTGCTTTAACTAATCTATACACCTTGTTTTCATCTTTAACTTCAAACTCAAGTGGTTGTTCTAAGTAGACTTCTTCTTCTAGAATTCCATTTAGAAATGCACTCTTTACATCCATTGGAATACTTTGAAACGTTGGAAAACTGCGTACACAAGAAACAATCTGATAGCTTCTAGTCGTGCCACAGATGCAAAAGTTTCATCAAAGTCAATCCCTTCTTGTTGACAATATCATTTGGCAACTAGCCTTACTTTGTTTCTTACCACTTCACTTGTTTCATCCCTCTTGTTCTTGAATATCCATTTGACTCCAATAACACCTTGATGTCTAGGTCGATCCACCAGATACCATACTTCATTTCTCTTGAATTCATTTAATTCTTCTTGCATGGCATTGATCCAATCTACACTTTGTAAGGCTTCTTCGATATCTTTTGGTTCGGTGTGAGATAGATGGCAACTTAGCAATGCACTTTCTCCATGCATGCGTCTAGTTTTGACTCTATCTGCTAGGTTCCCAACAATGAGATCAGATGGATGACTATCTACCCAATTTCTTCGCCTTTTCATTTCTTCCTCAGATACTTCAATTTCTATCTCATCAGGTGGATTTTCAAATTCGGGATGATCTATGATAGGGACATCAAAGAGATTCTCAGTGTTTAAATTACTACTTGATACTTCATTTACCAAATTTTGAACAGATGACTGTTGATTTGTAGGTGTAGCAGATTGAGGAATGTTTTGTTTAGCAACAGATTGTTGAGAGCATTCTTCATGTGAGGTTCCCCCTTTATCTGTTCTCCCTAGATGTGATAATTGTACATCTGTTCCCCCTTGTTGTGGCTCCTCTATAGCAGGTTGAATATTAGTTTCTTCTTCATCTTCATCTTTTCTTGGACTCCATAAAAGGATGTCGTTGATGAGTCTATCTGTGGAGTTTCTAAATATTGAGGGGGTGAGATCATCTTTTGAAGAAGAGCTATGTGTTCCTGAAACTTGAAAATTAGCTTCATCAAAAACATGTGGTGTTACTTCCACAACAAGAGTTCTATTATTAAAAACTCTATAAGCTTTACTGATTTCAGAATATCCTAAGAATATTCCTTGATCAGTTTTGCTATCAAATGTTTTTAATTGAGTTTTCCCATTATTATGAGTGTAACATTTACATCCAAATGATCGAAAGTATGAGATTCGAGGCTTTATGTTAATCCACAGCTCATATGGAGTTTTCCCGTGACGTTATGTGATGACAGATCGATTTTTTGTGTAGAAGGTCGTGTTGATTGCTTCTGCCCAGAACTTCTAATGGAGGTTGATTTCATTTAACATAGTTCGGGCAGCCTCTTTGAGCGATCTGTTACGTCTTTCCACAATCCCATTTTGTTGTGGTGTTCGAGTTGCTGAAGTTTGATGTTAAATTCCCATTTTTGAGCAGTATTCTTCGATCATATGATTTATGAATTCAGTTCCACGATCAGATCGAATGGTGATTATGGATGTCTCCTTTTGATTTAATAGTTTGTTGAGTAGATCAGATAGTTTCTCTAGAGTTTCTTTTTCTTGAACATGAAAACAACCCAATTAAATCTAGAGAAGTCATCAATAACGACAAGAGTATACTTTCTACCGTTAACACTTAATGGAGATACAGGTCCAAAAAGGTTTAGGTGTAGAAGTTCCAAGATTCTTGAAGTAGAGTGAGCTGCCTTTGTAGGAAATGATGCTCTTGTTTGTTTTCCAGCTTGACAAGCTTCACATACATGGTCTTTGTCATAGATTTGAGTAGGTAGACCTTCAACCAGATTGTCTTTCACCAGCTTGTTGATTGATTTGAAATTTAAGTGGCTCAATCATTTGTGCCATAACCAGCTAGTTTCTGTACTTGATTTTGTTATTAGACAGGTTTCAGTTTGGTCATTCAATTGTACGATATACAATCTGTCCTGCAAAATCCCGATAAGAAGAATTTCTTCTCCTTCCATGTTTTTTACAAGACACTTGTTAGCTGTAAATTCTACTCTTTTGTTATTAGCATAAAATTGACTAATCGAGAATATATTATGATTTAGCCCTTCAACATATGATACATTGAGAATAGTAGTGTTACCAACTTGAAGATGACCATAACCCCTTGTGTATCCTTTTGAATTTCCTCCAAAAGTAACATTTGGTCCAGTGCTCTCTTTGTAGTTGATTAATAAGTCTTTGTTGCATGTCATATGTTTAGAACATCCGCTATCAAGTATCCACACCACGCCCCGAGCTGTGTGCTTCCTTCTCATCGATCTCATATCCTGCAATGAAAAATTATTTAGCTACCCTACTGATTGAGGGTGCCTTGTTAGTAGACAAAGTTCCTTTTGGAACCCAAATTTGCCTAATAATAGTGATATTATGTGATGGTCTAATTTGTTTGCCACTGAAATTAATGTAGACTATTTGCTTCTTCTTGGCAGGTGGTTGAGTAGGTACAGTTGGTTTTTTAGGAGCAGATGGTTTGGAGGGAGCAGGTGATTTTCTTTGGTTGAACAAGGGAGGAGCTCGCTGTTGATTGATCTTTTGAGCAGTTTGATTAGTCCTTTGAGCAGGTTGTTTTCTTTGTTCATATCCAATTTCTTGAGTAGTGTGTTTCTGTTGTCGCTGGACTTGCTGTTGATGGTAAGCTTGTTCCTTGATTAAAATAGCTTGTGGCTGTCTCACACTGTTGTTGAGATTCACTATTTTATCTTTTCCCTTTTCTTTGACAAATTTCCCTGATGATGGTCCTTTGTCAACTCCGTCAAATCTGAGTCCAGTGTGATCTGCAGCTCTTCTTTGCATGTCGTTGATGAGTTGTATTCGATCTTCCTTTTTGTACATTGAGTGATTGATGATGACACTCAAATCATCGATCTTACGTTGAGCAGAAGTTTCTCGGTCAATGAGATCAGATATCTTGGCATTCAATGAGTAATTTTCTTTGCTTTAGTAGTGCATTTTCTCTGTCATTGAACACGCTGCTGATTTCCTTCATCTCTTGAATGGTATTCACCATTCTTCCATTTTCTTTTATTGCATGTTTGAACATTTTGTTCAGTCTTGCATGATCTTCCATGAGTTTGGTAAAGTCTTCGATGGACAGGTCGTCTTCACCTTCTTCTTCATCACCAGAATTATATATAGGTTGATTAGAAGAAATAGAACTTTGACAATTTATCTCTTGACTGTCAAGTCCGTTGTCATGGCCCATGAGACACTCATCCCATTCATCTTCACCTTCATCAGCTATGAAGGCTTCATCATTTTCGGATGAGTTGTCTGACATGTGGCTTTGAGATGATTGCTCTTCAGCTAACATTGTTTTTCTTTGCTCGTTGAGCTTCTTGTCTCTTTTGGCACGAAGCTCATCTCTCTCCGCTTTTAATATGTCAGGACAGTCTGTCTTGAAATGTCCCTTCCTACCACACTTAAAGCAAGAATATTTAGAGAGGTCAGCTTTAACATACAAGGTTGATTTTACCTCATTCCTTCGATCAGGTCGATCACCGGATCGATCTTTCCCTTTGAATCTTCTGTTGTTGTTTTCTTTGTAGAGCCTCTTGTATCTGTTGGCTCTCACTTCCATTCTTTGGAATCATTTTGCCATGGGAGAGTACTCCTCGAAATAGTTCTTCGTTGGGTAGTTCTCATCGTCAAAGCTTGATGATTCTTTGACAAAAACATTGGGAGTTTGTTTGGTAGCTTCTTTGTCTTTCGTCTTTGCTTTGAAGGCAGTTTCTTTGTCGTGGTTTCCTGCAGAAGATGGTTTGTTAGAGGAGGAATTAGATAAACCATGAATATGATTGATCTCGTACTCATTTCCAATAAGTAAATCAAATAAAGAGTTAGTGGTAAGAGAATTGAACTCTGGCATCATGGGATGCATGGCTGAGTAAATTTCCCAAGTAGCAGGTAGAGCTCGGATTACTTTCAAGTTTTTCTCCCGTTGAGAATACTTGTTTTTGTCAATCATAGCTATCTCTATCAGAACTTCCGTGAACCTGTTCTTCATTTGAGCTATTGTCTCTCCAGACTTCATTTTGAACTCTTCAAATTAGTTACAAGCGATAGACAGCTTGTTTTCTTGAATGATGTCTGATCCAAGGCTGATTTCCTTGAGCACGTCCCACATCTCTTTGGCTGTTTGGAGATGTCTGATTTTGGCCAAGTATATGCCTCTTACTGTGCTTGAAATTAGTTCTTTGGCAAAGTCATCAAGTCCAGCTTCTTTTCTTTCTTCTGCAGTGTATTCATCAATTATCTTCTCCTTCTCAACAATGATTATCGAAGGAGTTGGACCAGTTCCATCCTTTATCTCAGCACTTCCTTTGTTCATTATTTTGATGGGTCCATCAGTAATGACCTTCCACATTTTGATGTGTTGAGCACTTAAACACATCTCGATTCTGAAGCTCCAGTCATCATACCCTGCGATGGAAAAATCCTCACACGCACGTATCATCTTTCCTTCCATAACTTTCAAGTAGATGATTAGTTAAATGCAAGTCTTATATGCTGTGAAAACGTTTTCAAGATCTATCCAAGATGACCACACAGAGATTAGCTCTTGTGAAACAGAAACAATGGTCAAACTGGACCACTGCTCTGATACCACTTGTTGGTCCCGAAAGAGCAAGATTGGTGTATGGGGGGGGGGGGCATACAACAACTTTAAACTTTTAGGGTTTTCTTGTTTTAAGATTAAGTATAAGGTTTAAGCACACTTAATAGATAAGATAGCTTAGAGTAGTAAAATAAAACTTCTTGTTAGGAAGATTCAATCTTACTCAAATAACACCTTATTCGTGGAAAAACAATAATCAAGAACAACAAATGAAAATTAAACTTGATTAAAGTTGTGTGCGGAATTTGGTGGTTAATGCTCTTTTTAATGTGACAAATGTTTCTTACTTGTAGATATTATCAAACCAGTTTTGAATGCAAGAGTATGAAGAAGATGATAAAGAAGTAAATAAGAATTAAAGAACGCAAGTAGTTAACGTGGTTCGGTATAAACTTTCCCTATGTCCACGGCTCGATCAAATCTAGATCGAAAATCCACTAACTTTCTCCTTTCTGTTTACTCGTTGAGTACGAGCCACAAGAATTATCAAACCTAGATAATTTCTTGTGATTACAAATCTTCCTCCTAAGATTGAAAGATACAATCTAGGATTACAATTGTATCAAATTTAGATCATAACTTTGGGTTTTGTAAAAACAATTTTCCAGAAAATAAACCTTCAACAACAGTAAACACTACAGAGAATTCTTAGATGGATGGAAGTGTTTTTGAACGTTGAGAACTTGAAGATTTTAGCAGAGTAATGACAGTATAATAGCTTGAATTCTCATTACACTTTATGGAGGTGAAAGTGGTATATATATAGGACCATTGCAAGAACTATCCGTTGGAGAGGAGTCCTTACTCTTCGCATTAATGGCTGCATTAAATGTATGGCAGTGTTGTTGATACACGCGTTGCCAAATGAGAGTCTTGTTCCACCTTTCACGCGATTTTCCAGTGTATTGCCATACTGGGAATGATTCACCGTACTGCAAATTGATATTCTCGTACTTTATTCCATAAAGTATGCTGTTGATGTGACAATACACCAAGTGGTTGACTTGCGACAAATTTAGGTATGGCAGTCCACCATAGTTACAGTGAGGAGCAGCTCGTTCTTGATAGAATAACAGTTCGATGTACATCAAGTTGTTCCTCCATAAGTTAGTTGGTTTGGTTCCCAATTAACACATGACTTTATGTAGATCACTTCATATTTGGAGGAAGAATGAAATTTATGAGCAGGTCATTTTTGATAAAAACGACCTGTTGTTTATCTCGTCAGCGAGCTGCTAGAAATCTTATTTCTAGCTGATCATCCTCTTGTAATGTCTTCCAAGTATAAAAGTATTCTATCCTAGTTACAGCTTGATAATAAGGACAGATAGTTAACTTATCTAGATGTTCCTTTTACATGGTAGCTGTTTCTAAAGTGTAGAAAATACAAATCTTTTGTAAGTAAGTTCGAAACTTCAAACCACTTTTACATTTGTGATCTGTAAAAATAAATTATAGATATCAAAAACCAGAACAAGTAATGAAGACAGCGAGCTGCAAAAATGAGAGGCAGGTCGTTATTTTTACTAAAATGATCTGCTCAATAAAAGACTCATTGTCTATACAATTTAGCAAATACTTGTTATCTTAGTAATCATTGTGTCCAGGAAGGCTTTTAGAAGAATAATACAGATCATTAAATGAAAAACGATCTGCTTCTTGAAGCTGAGATTGTTGAGGAAGATAATTCCATAATGCATGAGATGAAAGATGATGACATCGACAATAATTTTTATGTGCTTTCAGATCATTCCGATGATGATGAAGAGGTTATAGAAGCTAGGAAACTATTGAGATTCAGCAAAATCAAAGCTAAACAAACAATAGAAATTGAACAAGAACAAGAGAATGAAGTTCATCTGATGCTCACGGATTCCCATCACAGTGTTAACAGTTTCGATAGCATTGACCTTGAGATTGGTGTAGATGAGGAGGAGATTCCGGTGAAGAGAAAGATCAATAAGCATGTGCATTATGCTCCAAATACGAATCTCTTAGAGTTTGAATGGAAACTTGGAATGAAATTTAAAGACGTACAAGAGTGCAAAGATTATGCTCCAAATACGAATCTCTTAGAGTTTGAATGGAAACTTGGAATGAAATTTAAAGACGTACAAGAGTGCAAAGAAGTAATGATTTCTTGAGCTATTGTGAATGGATGAAATATTAGATGGACTAAGAGTTGTCAGAAAAGGGTTCAAGCTGAATGTGTGGAAGGTTGTAAATGGAGGTTATATGCAAGCAAGCTCACTGATGAGCCCACCTTTGTTGTCAAGAGCTACAATCCCAAGCATAATTGTCTTCGGGTCATGCGCAACAGGCAAGCTAATAGAAATTGGATATCCGAACAGCTTGTTGGTATTTTAAAAAGAAATCCAAACATTTCAGCTAAAGAAATTGAGAAGGAGATGGAAGAGAGGCATGACGTGATAATAAATAGACAAATGTGTTACAGAGCAAAGAAACTTTCTTTGGAGAAGGTTAGAGGTTCTACTAAGGATGAGTATAAAAAGTTGAGATCATATCTTAGTGAGCTTATGAAGATAGATCCATATGGAAGATTTATCTTGAAGACTAGTCTTGTGCATGAAAAAATAATTTTTCAAAGAATATATATTGGTTTTTCTGCACTTCAAAAAGGCTTTCTCAAAGGTTGTCGCCACATTATAGGTTTTGATGCATGCTTCTTAAAGACTGTTCTTGGAGGTGCCCTTCTAGCTGCAATTGACAAGGATTGCAACTATAAGATGTACCTTATCATGGGCTGTAGTTGAGGCAGAGAATGAAGCAACATGGACATGGTTCCTTGAGAATATATTTGAACAATTTGGGATTGGAGATGGATTAGGCTGGTCATTTATGTCAGACAAGCAAAAGGTAATTTCATTTAAGCATTATGGCTTCATTTTCTTTCTTTTTTTTCTCTTATCTACATCTACATATTAATATTATATTATTTTAATATTTATAGGGACTTATCAATGCAATATGTAAGTTGGCTCCAAATGCCGAGCATAGGCATTGCGCAAGACATGTATATATCAATTTTAAGAACAAGTTTAAGGGTCCGAAGTATAGAGACCTTTTTTGGGAATGTGTAAAGGCTAGTACACCAGAATATTTTGAAAAGAAATTGGAAAAATTGAAGACAAAATCAATGCATGCATGGGCTGATTTTTGTGAGAGGAATCCTACAACTTTTTGTAAGTCTTTAATCTCAACTTATACTAGAATAGACATGCTTGACAATAATATATGTGAGAGCTTTAATAGCTTCATTCTTCAGGAAAGAGACAAGCCCATTCTTAGTATGCTAGAAGATATTAGAACTAAGTTAATGATCAGACAACGTGATATTGCAGATTCCTTAGATAAGTCTCAAGATGAGTTATGTCCTAATGTTAGGAAAATAATTTATAAGATTGATAGATTGACAAAATTTTGTGATGTTAGGTCATCTAGAAAGATGTACGAAGTGCATTACTTTGATCATGCTTTCATTGTTGACTAAGAGGGAACAACATGTGATTGTAGAAATTGGGAACTTGTTGGGATACCTTGTTGTCATGCACTTGCATGCATTCATTATGTAAGGGGAAACATTGTTAACTACATTGACCCCTACTTCTAGAAAAGTAATTCCGTTGAAGCATACAGTCACGGCCTCGAACCCATTCACGGGCAACAAAACTGGCCAAAAGATAACTTGTCTCCTATACTACCCCCTGAAGTTAAAAAATGACCTGGAAGACCAAAGAAGAAAAGGAATCGAGGGGTTGATGAGCTCGTAAAAAAGACCTCTCAAAAACTTACAAGGCATGAGATTAAGATGACATGTAGGAACTGTGGAACAATTGGGCATAGCAAGAAGGGATGCAAGGAATTACCTAGAAATGAAAATGTTTCTACAAATAAGGTAACAACATACTATATTTTTAAACTTAAACTACTGCGTTCAGTAACTAATTTATTGTTATCCTCACAGGATGGATCATCAACAACAACTATCACAACAAGCACAAGAGCCAAAAGAAAAAGTACTTCTGGGATTTCTCAATCAATTCAACCTAAGAACATATCAAGAACGGTAAGAGATTGGTGTGTTTAATTGTGAATAAAGTTACATAATTATCAAAAATAGTGATTTTTATCCTAATTTTCAACTTTTGTTGGTAGGTTGCATCAAGTTACAAGGTGCTACAAACTGATTCGGGAAATGTGTTTGTGAGGGTAAGATATTTCAATACGTTTTTGTTGAGGCTTTACAATGAATAATTATGATTTTAATAATAGCCTCCTTAAACTTCAAAATATATTTTTGTATTTGCATCTGGAGCTACATCAATAACAGTAATGGACATATTGCGTATAAGGTCAAAGAAGAAGAACAATATTGCATTAGAAGGTTCGAGGATGGAAGATGTTGGAAGCCAAATTGTTAGTTATGCACCTTAGTAGCATGTGCTCGTTTATTGGTGTAGCAATTGTAGACTCTTTGATTTTTTTGGTTTCAAGAAAGAGGTTTGGTTATGTTTGGACAATATTTTATCCTTTTAAATGTTTGAACATTATTGATGGATACATAATTTTTGTTAGCTTTGTTGATAACGGGTCACTCTTAAATTGATTTATAAATATGATCTGATAATGTATAAAATAAAATAAAAATTATATAATAATAATGATAAGAGTAAAATAAGATAATAGAGAAATATAAATTTGTATACAATAAATATTTTTCATGTCATTGACTATTTTAATATGTAGGGCATGTAGATATTTTTTAATTGAAAATCCAAGCCATCAATTTTTTAAAAGGTAAATTTCAAGTCATTATTCTGGTGATCCTAGTCATCATTCCGTTGTCGGAAAATAACTCTAGGCTATAAGTGTAACTAAAGAGATAAAATGAGGCTACAACTTAATAATTTTAAAGGTGAGGACATAAAATCATCAAAGGTCAAAAGGTGGGGCTATAAGTTGTAATTAACCCTAAATCTATTTTTGGTTATAAAGTATGGTTCTAACTTTAAATAAAACTTCAAATGGTTTACAAATATTGCTAAGTATTCTACAATTTTATAATTCGAGAGTTTGAACTTTTAGAGCGTTTTGAATGCTTTAATCACGAGATTAACACGTGTTTTGAAATATTGAAGTGTTGACCTATTTATTCGATTTTGGGTGAATATTAGCCATTGAGAAAATCGTGTCGTTGCTTTTGAAACTTTCTTGTCATTGCAATTTTAGTATTTGTTTCCGTTTTGGTTCTTATAAACTTGTTGAGTGTAAAATGTAACACAATAATGATACGCAAGTGCACGTAGTCAACAAGTAATTAATGGAAATATTCCAAGATCGTCTCCACATGGAGTGCAAATAAGGTCTTATGCACGTTCAACCAAAAAGAAAATAAAAACGACAAAATATTTAAATCAATGTTTTGGAGTTTTCACGACAAGAAATTATAATAAACTAAAAACGGAACAAGAACACATGGGATAAAAATAAACAAATTAAACGGAAATCAAAACTCCAAATTCAGACACCAAAAACTCAGATTAAACAAAAGAGGACAAATTTAAAATAGAGACTCGGGTCTAGACTCCCTTATACTTCATTCACGAACAGACCAATATTGCTACAACAGTTCCTCAGCAAAATACTACAGTGGCGTGAATCAACAATTACATACGATTTTTTCAAATCCCTATGACTTCTATCCGATTACTAAACTAATATATTCATATATCTAGCTCAGTAATTTCAAATATTTAGTAGTGTAGCACCATTCACACAAGCCACACAAGTTAAACACATATTCCTATGCTATTTAACACATGTGTCATTCAAGTATTTCCACCACAATTAACCTTTCTAGTATTAACTATGACTAACTCCTATTAATAGGTGATCAAGCTAACAACATGATAATAAAGAGACAAAACACTTGAATGAGTAATAGTAGAGAGAAACAGAAATACGAGCAAAAAACAAAATATATTAAAGCATAAGTTTATCCAAACCCAAATCTACGAGATTAGTTTATAAAGAAAATGTAAACTGAAAATAACATGGTGTGCAACATCCTTAAGTTCAAATTACAGATTATAAAAGAGAGAAATAAAAGAGTAAGAATCTTTGTAAGTTAATTTCTCAATCTCCTTTCGTAGCTCTCCGTCTCTTCCTTTCTCTACTGTGAACTTCAATGGTGTTTCTGTCCAATGACCCACCCCCCCCCCCCCCCCCCCTCTTTTGTGTATTAAGATTGCCTTTGAAATGACAAAGCTACCCTCCAACAAAATAATGAAATTCAGGTGCACATTGGTATTTGTCTTTCAGTAGAGTCCACTTTTATCCTTCTTTCTTTTAGCACTTGCCCAATCAGCATAGACTCCAAAAGTCTTACTTCCTACATCAAACACTCATTTACATACTATTATCTCTTCTCCAAACACAAAATACTAAAGTAGGAAAATACAAACACTACAAAGATAAATAAAGCCTAACACTCAATAAAATAACAAAACAAAGAGCAAAAAGAGAAACAATAATAACTCTTATTCAAGAGTTATCAAAACTGATCATTGATGTTTGCTCTAAAATCTTACCAAAACTGGTCTGATGTCACATGCTAGACTTTAACATTGATAAGTGCATTATTTTAGAGTTGAACTACTACTTGACATCATATCTTGGTAATGTGGCCTAAACACTTTTCTCGATATAGATTCAGAGTATGTCCTTCAATGAGGCTACAAACTAAAGTCCACGAGTGTAGCTTGATGTTTCTGTAACTCCCCAGACCCATGAGATGGGAGTATGTTATGATACAGCGACACAATGGATCCACTAGCAAATTTGATGTTTGTCCTCGCTTTACCAAAAATGCTTAGTCATGTTGCTAGAGAATCCATTGAAGGTCATACTTATACTCATTACTTATTCAATGTGAGATGTCACAATTTTCTCCATTAAAAATGCGATATCCTCGTCACGAGCCGTCCCCAAGGTCATGGGGCTCACCTAGAGTCAACTATAATACCAGTTGCAAAGCTCCGGGCTCACGGGATATGAGCTTGTTACGCTACGGAGAAACAATGTATCCACTAAGAAACTTTGTGCTCATCTTCGCTTTACAAAAAATGGTTAACCATGCATGTTGCTAGAAAATTCATTGAAGATCATATTTATAGTGTGTTGACACTAATTACTTATTCGCGACGTGGACATCATGCATTTAACGGGGGGAGCTTGTGACATCTCACATATAATTAGTAAGGAATGTCAATACAGTATAAGTAAGAGTTTCAATGGACTTCAAGCGACATAGTTAACCATTTTTGGTAAAGCAAGGACATACACCATGTTTGCTTCTGAATCTATTGGGCCACCATAGCGTAACTCGCTCTCACTCCGTGGGCTCAGGATTTTAAAATTTCTTTAAGTCTTGAGGTCCTTCAATCTTGTAAATTTTGATAACATATAGTTCGTGTCAAAACATGACTAAGGTAAAAACTAGGGCTGTGGACTTAATCCAGTTTTCAGATGATGCTTTGAAATTTGAATCAAAATATTTATCAATGTTTCATATTTTTTTAACTATATACACACACACATATATATACATATATATATATATATTAAATCAATTTATTATAAATTTCACTTAAATATGATGTTAAAATTATTTCAATAAAAAAATATGCTCAATTATTTTTTTCCATGTAATGACCATTGAGAAAGTTAATGTATTTCAACACTTTCAATAAATTTAGTCATTAGTATTTTGTAATATGATTACTTTCCTTTTAGTTATATGCTTACATTTTATGTTCATTATTTAAAATTTGAAATTTTTAAATACAAAATGTAGTGGGCAAAAATCGTACAACTGGCCCAACAGTCTCGACGAGTCAGGCTAGTAAGCCCAATATGAATGTAATCATCTCATCTATGGTATGAGCCGCAACGCACCAACCCGTTACAAGCCCAAGATGACGTATCAAACGATCTTGTCAATATGACGACCCGTAAAACTAGTTACTAAAGCGAAGGCCCAACTTGAAAGTAATTAAAAGCCCAATAACGGGTTAAGCAAACCCTACCACTGGCTCTACAGGTCGTGTCAGCCACCTAACTTAACCTAGTCAAAACAGAATTAATCCCTACTCAAACCCATCAAATTCTATCTCTTCGTGAGAATAGGATAGAATGGTTACGGCGGATTGCGAGAGAGAGGGAAGGCAAACCTTAAAAGCGGGTTCTATTATCGTCCTATAAATAGGACGTGTTAGGTCTCACGTGCATATTTAATTCATACTTCACGCTCTCTACTCCACCTCATGCACTATCTACTTCTTTTTCTACATTACTAGGGTTACAGTCGTCCTGCCTAGCCCGCATGACCAGAACTCTCTCACTTTGACGTTCTCCTACTATCAGCACTTACCTGACCCGCGCTCTATACCATTATTCATTATGGCTTTATATCTATTTACTTTCGAATATATATTTTTGGTGATAACCGTACTAACTTGAGCGTCGGAGTCCCTTTGCCTGACACCCCCACCGGTGCTCAACACGAAGGGCTCTCACGTGTTTGTTGTTAACACAGGTTGTTAGTGCCTATCTTGCGACCCAACCGTCGATCCCGTAATTGCAGGTTCTATCTCCTAATATTTGGCGCCCACCATGGGGCCCTAGCAATCAAGAGAGTCTACGCAATCACAATAGAGTTCTTAGAACACCAATCATGACTGACTGACGCGACGAGTCCGATGAATCGGCCCAAATGGACTTGGCTGCCCAGATCGCCGCCCTTACTGAACAGATGAACCGGGAGCGTGAAATTAGAGAAAAGATGGAGAGGGACAACACAAATCTACTCATCCGTCTCGAAGCGGCGACCACCCAAAACCCCGGAGGCCATACATCGCGATTTAGGGTTCTGGTTAACCCAATGTAGTCTTTGATGGATGATGTCTTCATTGATCATGAAAATAGTTCTGAGGAGAACGTGACGGACTCATCGTCATTGGTAAGAAATCTTAATGTTACTAATACTCAACCTAACACAGGTCATGTCACGTTTCATGCAGGTAATCCACACTCGACAACCCAAGAGAATATGTCCACTCCAGTCCATACGGGGCTAGATGGCAGCGTCGGGCATACTGCTCTGACAGCCACTGGGGGACAAAATGGAGTTGCCCTCTTCATAACCCCGGGGGTAGGAACCAGTCACGCCGCTGCTAATAGTGCCCTATCAATAAGGCCACCTCTCGATCAAATAGTTGTTACAACTGGAACCAACCCTGCGACTATGGTTCCCAACTTGGCACGAAAGCTAGCCGAAATGGAGGCACTCACTCAACGAATTCCATGTGTGCCCGCTCCTATACACAAGAGCTCGGAGAATTGCTACGCTGACTCACCCTTTGTGGATGACATAGCCTTAGTGGAGATGTCTGCACGGTTCTGCTTCCCAAGCATGCAAATGTTTGATGGCACTACAGATCCAAATGACCACATCGCTCAGTACAAGCACAAAATGTTCACTGCAGCCATCCCTCGCGAGTTGAGATAGGCTTGCATGTGTAAAGGGTTTTGTTCTAGTCTAACATGATCAGCCCTACAGTGGTACAATAACCTTCCCAATTATTCTCTCTCTAGTTTTGCACAAGTAACCGATATTTTTTTCCAGCAATACGCTAGTAGCAGGAAGTTGGAGAAGATATCGTAAGATTTATATGCCATAGTGCAACGACGTGGAGAATCTCTCCGAAACTACATCGGACGCTTCAATAGGGAGAAGGTTTCCGTCACCAACTGTAACACTTAGACAGCGATCACAGCCTTCCGAAAGGGTCTTCTACCCGACTCAGACCTCTACAAGGACCTCACCAAGTATCCTTGTAGGATAATGGAGGAAGTTCTCGCAAAAGCATGGTCACAGATCAAGTGGGAGGAAGACCAGTATAACCACCACTGGTCATCTACTTACGCAAACTCAAGAAAGGATACCCGAGTGGAACGGAGGGGTAGCGAGAGACGGTCTGAGCCTTACCCTCCTCCAAGAAAACAAGAACGTAGGAGAAGAGAATATGAATGACAACCTAACACACAACCTCGCGACGGGCCTAATGTCCCAAAATACAACTTGTGTATCTCACCCGTTGAGGCGGTGGCAGCCCTAAAAGGGTTTGGCAACAAAGTTAAGTGGCCAGAGAAAATGAGAACACCAGCCAACTAATAAAACAAGTCAAAATGGTGCGAGTTTCACACCGACCATGGACATCGAACATATGACTGCATCGCCCTCAAGTTGGAGATAGCTCACATGCTAAAGCATAGCCATTTAACCAACCTGTTGACGGACAAAGGCCGATAGACATACCTACAAGGACAAGATAGACATAACAACAATAGAGAAGCTACTCCACCAGTCCCACCAGTTCATGAACGAACAGTGAACGTGATTAATGGAGGCTCTGAAGTTAGTGGAATCAGTCACTCAGCTGCGAGGAGGCACACCAGACAAGACTGTCACATTAAAGCTCAGTCTAAGAGTTCAAGAGGGAGACAAACTGGGCTACATACTCAAACTATAAGCTTCACCTCCTCAGAGTCAACCAGACTTCTTAACCCTCATCATGATGCTTTGGTTATTTCCATTTATAGTGCGAATTGTTTAACTAAACGTGTATTGATAGACAACGGAAGCTCAGCCAATGTCCTTTTCTTATCGGCTCTCAGGGATATGTAGTTGGACGAAACCAAAATTGCTAAGAAAGAAACCGTTCTGATAGGCTTCAGTGGAGAGCAAAAGAATACAATTGGTTAAATCGAGCTACCTGTCTATGCTGAAGGAGTCAATCTGTACAAACGATTCCTGGTGATTGATTCTCCTTCAACTTACAACGTCACCTTTGGCCAACTTGGTTACATGAGATGGAGGTTGTCCCTTCTACATATCACCAAGTACTCAGGAGACTAGAAAGACGCAAGAGCATGCTACCAAACAACTATGAAAGCAAAACAAGCTGTCTTATAGCAATTACGGCAAAAGGAACCTTTCCAAACCCACAACAAGGGCAGGCTGCACAACCTGACCAACCCAAAATGCTAGAATTAGATGAAGTCTCCATTCATCCAGACTTTCCAGAGAATAAAGTGCAGATAGGAGCACAGCTAGAACCCGACATCAGAGAGAAACTTACTCGATTCCTTTAAGAGTATTATGATTGTTTTACTTGGTCCCATGCGGACATGACTGGTATTAACCCTGACATTATTGTTCACAGGTTAAATGCTGACCGAAATTACCCGCCCAAGACACAAAAAAGGAGAAAGTTTGCACCGAAAAGAAATAGGGTGATCAATGATGAAGTGAAGAAACTTTTAAACAAAGGTGTGACCAAGGAGGTCAATTACCCTAAGTGGTTCGCTAATGTGGTGGTTGTGAAGAAAAAGAACGAAAAATGGCATCTATGCATCGACTTCACAGACCTGAATAAAGCGTGTACAAAGGACTCATTCCCATTATAGCACATCGACATATTGGTGGATGCTATAGCCGGCCATGAATTGCTTACCTTCATGGATGCATACTCAGGATACAACCAGATCATGATGCACCCCGAAGATCAAGAGAAAGCCGCTTTGATGACTAATGTTGGCATTTACTACCACAAAGCAATGTCATTCGGCCTGAAGAAAGCCAGAGCGATATATCAACGCCTCGTCAACAAGATGTTCGCTGAGTTGCTAAGAAGCACGATGAAAGTCTACGTTGACGACATGCTCGTCAAGTCCCTTCGGGTAGAAGAACACATCGACCACCTAAGAAAAACTTTCAATATTCTTAGAGAATATAATATGAAGTTAAACCCTACTAAGTGTTCTTTTGGTGTGACTGCATGTAAGTTCTTAGGTTATCTGATGACACAACGAGGGATAGAAGCCAACCCAACTCAAATAGATTCAATCCAAAGGATCCCATCTCCAAGGTGTGTGAAAGATATACAAAAGAATAGGGAGAGTAGCCACTCTCGACCGATTCATTTCAAAATCGTAAGAACGGTGCCAACCATTCTTCAACACGTTGAGGAAATCAAAAACATTTGAATGGATGAAAGAATGCTAGGAATCCTTACAACAACTAAAGGCGTGCTTGATCAGCCCACCATTCCTAGTCAAGCCCAAAGATCATGAGACATTATATGTCTACCTGGACGTTTCTCAAACAACATTCAGTGCAGTCCAGGTCAGAGAAAATGGTGTGAAACAATCAGGAACATGGAAGCTCAGCGTAAACGGTTCGAGCAATGCCAAAGGAAGCGGACTTGGACTTATCCTAACCTCACCCGAGGGCGACATATTTGAACAATCAATAAGGTGTGGATGCAAGGCTACCAATAATGAAGCGGAATATGAGGTTATGATAGATGGGTTCGGGCTAGCGATTGAGATGGGAATAAAGAAAATCAATGTATATAGCGACTCCCAGTTCGTGGTTAACCAAATGCTCGGGAACGACCAAGCTCGCGATAATAAAATGACAACCTACCTCGGCAAAGTTAAAGAACTCCAAGCAAAATTTGAAGAATTTGTTGTGAACAAAGTGCCCAGAGGAAAAGACAATCACGAAGACGCATTGGCCAACCTTGGATCATCGATATAGACTACGGGTCTGAAAAGTATTCCAGGCATCAACCTACGATGGCCAGCTGTCTGGAGCGATGAAGAAAAAGAAAATGATGTATCTGATATTTCTGAAGGTCGGACATGGATGACTCCAATACTTGAGTACTTAGAGCATAATATACTCCCTGAAGACAGAAATGAAGCTCGTCGGATTAAGGCTCAATCTGCTCAGCTCTCTATCATTCGAGGTTAACTGTATAAACGTTCATTTTCTGGCCCATATTTGAAATGTATTAACCCTGCAGAAACAAAGTATGTCTTAGCTGAGCTACATGAGGGAGAATGCAGAAACCACTAAGGTGGAAGAAGCTTGGCCCATCGAGCCCTAACAAGCGGTTACTATTGGCCGACCATGAAGTCAGATTCATCGGGTTATGTGCGACGCTGCGACAAATGTCAACGTTTCGCCCAAGTATCTCATCTACCGCCTCAATCGCTGACTGCAATTACATCGCCTTGGCCCTTCATGAAGTGGGGAATGAATATAGTCAGCAAGCTCCCTACTGCACCTGGACAGAAAGTATATATGTTGGCGGTGACAGACTACTTCAGTAAATGGATAGAAGCGAAATCATTCCACCAAGTTCGTGATAAAGAAGTGAAAGGCTTCATATGGAAAAACGTTATATGCAGGTACGGAATACCCAAGGAGATAGTAATGGATAACGGCTCACAATTTATTAGTGCCAACTTCCAAGACTTCTGCAAGTTTTGGAACATAAAGTTGAGTATTTCGACACCAAGATACTTGTAAGACAACGGTCAAGCAGAATCTTCAAACAAGGCAGTTATCAACACATTGAAAAAGATACTTGAGAAATCCAAAAGAAGGTGGGCCTATGAACTGCTTAGAGTGCTATGGTCGTATCGGACTACCGCTCGAACCTCAGCCAGTGAAACGCCATTTTCATTGGCCTATGGGATAGAAGCAGTTATCCCGACTGAAAGTGAAGTGCCTACAGCCCATCATGAATTCACGACCGATAATCAAAATTGGCAAGACATGTGCCATGAGCTTGACATGCTCGATGAGAAGAGAGACAAGGCAAATATCAGACTTGCAACCTACCAACAAAGTATAGCCAGATATTACAACAAGAATGTGCGAACCCGAACATTCAAACCGGGTGATTGGGTTTTAAGACGAGTCTTCCAAAATACCAAGGAAGAAGGAGCAGGTAAACTAGCCCCAACATGGGAAGGTCCTTACATGATCACCAAACTGGTGAGCCCAGGGGCTTATAAACTACGAACAATGGATGGACGGGACATATCCAATAGCTGGAACGTCATCCATCTCAAACAGTATCACACTTGAACTCTTTAACTTTCCATTATATTACTTAAGTCCTACGGGACCATATTTTCCTACCACACTGTCTCTAACAATTTCATGCAGGACCATCTAGAACTACATTCTGGCTTGATCCCTACTAAGGGTATGTAGGCAGCTATGATGAGCCCAACCATATATTTACGTCTTTCGCCCATATAAGTTATATTTTGTAGTGAAAAAAGGTAAACAGGTTCCCCTAACCCGCAATAAGTGTAGAAAGCTCTCCGGAGTACAGCCACACTGCAACCGACCAGACTTTGATAATTGAGATGGTCGAGCAAGGAACTTGCAAGGCTTGAAGCCCACACCAACTTCCCCTACGGAGGGAACTTAACACCAAAACAGTAACACACTCGTACTCGGGTGCTATGTTATATTTTTATTACTATTATTTTGTTCTCCCGAGACCCGTTCGACCCAACACAACCATTTCTGATCTCTTACATGCAGGCCAGAACTACATCTGGGATTGATCCCTACCAAGGGTATGTAGGCAGCTCTGACGAGTGCAGCCCTGCCCCCATATACAAAACCAAATAATACTGACCAAATTACGAAGGTCATGACTACGCTTGAGCCTACCTCCGACCTCTTGAAAGGGGTATGTAGATAGATCTATAGAGCGCAACCCTAACAAATCAAACACGCTCAAGAATTTCAACATACTCATGAAATCGAGACCAAAATGAATCCAACAACTTAACGAAACATGAACAAGATAAGTTAAAACACCAAACAAAGAGGTAAGCCTCACATAGATATATGGGTTGCACCACATTAGTAGTCTAAGCTAAGTCTACCGACCCGACTTAGACTGGGGGGTAAAATGGGGTACATAAAGCCAACCAAACATAAATAAAAAGGTCTGAAAACATGAAAATACAAGGCAAACAAGTGTCAAATCAAATGTCACCAGCCTCGTGATCGACTGGTCCCGGTTCCTCGGCTCCGATAGCCTCCGTATCCAAATCTCAAAAAGTGAAGGTGATCCCATCAAGCGAACCCTCATCAACAGTTAGCATCGCCTGCAACCCGTCACGATCAGCTAAAATCTTCTGAACATCCCAAAGATTAGTCTGTGCTGCTTGCCATTGCTCTATTATCTCATCCTTAAGCTTGATTTCAGCTCATAGAGCAACTAAGTGCAGCTCATCCCCGCATAAGAAATCTCACCCTGTAGTCTCTCCACCTCAGAACGAAGAGACCGCAACTCCTTCGTATCACGAGCATGTGTTGCCTATAACTCCTTCATTAGCCGATCAGAATCGACCTTCTCCACCTCAAACGTCCTAAGATGGTCCCGCAACTTGGCCAGCTCGCCCTTGTGACCCGCTATCTCCTTCTTGAATTCAGGAACCTTCCTGTTCATGAACATCAATGCATGCATGCTCTGTCAAAATAAAAAATAGTAATATGAGATGTTAACACTTCGAAACAAAAGATAATTTCAACAAATAAAAAGAAGCATGTAAAAGAAACCTGAAAAGCGTGTTAAACGCCTAATTCTCCAACAGACTCCAACCCAAGTTGCTCGAACTTAGAGTAATCTTCGGGCCACAACAGCTTCCCCGCCTCAGCGACATGAGGAGAAAACTCAGAATATGCACGAGTAAACAACGGGAACATAAGGCGAATTCCACCTTCAAGGTCCGACGCACTCGACGCGTCGACCTCAACAACCCTCCTCTTCGGCTATCGAGGTACCGCACGAGGAGTGGGATCCGAAGTAGTACTCTTTCCCCTAGCAATAGCAGCCTTTCTTGCCCGGTTCTCAGCATATTACTTCAATGCATCATTTCCACCTAAAGGGATATCAACCAGGAGAGACATGTCATAATCTGCAAAAGTCATCCTGTCATGAAACACGTTACAAAAATAACAATTAAAATCCAAGAGTTAGCATAAAATCTAACGGGACAAGAGATACCTTCAGAGTGAAGAGATACGAATTCCCACAAGATACTCCGATTGAGGTTCGGCCGTGATAGTACAACGTCCCACCGGCCGACTCCGAGTGACTGAGAAATTTTTGTATTCTTTCAGCAGTTCGACCAAGTTGCGTGGACTCGAACTTAATAGCAATACCTCATATGAAACATGAAAGAACATATATGTTAGTTGAGTATGACCTGAAACATAAGAATAGAAAGGTTGCCCGACTGGCCTAGCCACGACACTAACTCGCATCAATCCATGTACGAGACATGCGATTGATGGATTAGGGTTGGGTCGGTACGTGTCACGCCCGCTTTCTACTAATTCTAGTAAAGCCGGGAACATGACCAATGAAAGGAATAATGACAAGAGAAAGAAAATAATTATTCCTTTCATAACATAAATAAGGACCAATCCCGTAAATCGGGGAGTCAAAGTCATAAGCTCGTTACATTACATAACAGAATTTAGAGTTTAGTCTCGGATCTATTACATAAAGTCTAGCAGCGGAAAAATGCAGGATCGCGTAATAAAATTCTACGTGTATGAAGACACGTAGAACCCCCAAGAGTCAGCTACTATGGAGTCCGACAAAAGCACGACATAGCACCCACGTCTTCTTCATTCTTATCCTGCACGTTTAGAAATACATGCAGGGCTGAGTACAAATTGTACTCAGTAGACAC
>JAPKLX010000024.1:892942-926812 GCA_026898415.1 Leonotis leonurus | reverse complement strand
CTCTCTCTCCCTCTGCGTTCTCTCCCTCGCTCGCAGAAATGCTGCTGCCCTCTTCTTCTCCTGCAGTGACTCCATCCTCGACGAAGTTCGAGCAGGGCTTCTCCCCACCCGGAGCCCTTTCGCTGCTGCCTGCACTACCCTCTGTATGCAGCACGCTGCGCCTCGCCACTGCACCACCTTCTCCGCTTCTCTCGGTAAGCTCTCTCAGTCCTCTTTCTTCTTCTTTCTTCCTTTCCTTTCCTTTCTCACTCTGCTTCTTTCCCACAGACATGCAGCACTGCTGCTACCTTCCATCTCTCCGTTCTTCACGTCGCACCACCATCACCAAACTCCATTACCGAGCTTCATCCGAGCTCCTTCACCGAGCTCCCGCACCGAGCTTCATCACCGAGCTCCTTCACCGAGCTCCACAGCCACCTCCTCCGTTTCTTCTCTATCTTCTCCATCTCCCTCACGGTTATTTCCTCTCTCTTACTCTTCTATTTATCTTCATTGTTTGTTTCATTTTTTTTTCTATTTCACTTAGTTATAGAATGTTTATGATTCTGAGGATTCCCTTCTTTTTCAAATTTCATGAATTAATGGAGTCTTATGAATGTTCTAAATTTTACAGATTTGTTTCGGTTGGTTCGAGGAAATTTTGAGGTCGTCCGGAATCTGTTCGGGCTGTTCGGAGTTCGTCCGAGGTGGTTCAAGGTTGTTCGGGGTGGCTCGGGGTGGTTTCGAGGCCGTCCGGAGCTGTTCGGAGTGTCTCGGGGTCTGCCGGAGCCGTTCGGGGCCTGCTCGAGGCCCTCCGAAGCTGTTCGGGGCTGCTCGAAGCCGTTCGGGGCCTGCTCGGGGCCAACCGAAGCTGTTCGGAGCCGTGCGGGGCTGTTCGAGGTCTGCCGGAGCCATTCGGGGCCTGCTCGAGGCCAACCGAGGCTGTCCGGAGCCGTGCACTACCGTTTCCTTAATAGGTAACTTCTCTTATTTCTTCTTCTTTTTGTCATGCAGATTATAGATTAGAACAATTCGTATATCAATATTCATCTGTGACTTAGGCGATTTCTGTAAGTAACATGCCTTTAACTCTACATTCAACAGTCGCACATCAACATTCATCTGATTTCATCCACGTTTAAAGGGCAGCACCTAACTCTGGGCTTAGGCATTCTAAATTCAAATCAGTTCTTAAGTTCAAAGCATGCTAGGTTCATTCTAAAGCTGTTTCGCATGTATAATCCATTCCTAAATCTAGTTTTAAGAGGCATGAACATAAAATGCTAGAGCTTCAAACTCTTACCTCAAGCTGTCTCTATATTCTCTCCCTTGGTTCTTCTTGTTTCCAGTTCGGCAGCACTTCGGTGTGGGTGGTATTTAGGTGTGGTTTAAGCTAAACTCTTTCCCCTTTATATAGAGGACTGAAACCTTCATTCTCGATTAAGCTGATGCGGTTGCTTAATCCGTTGGACTTGCAGGCGTGGTGATTGGGGAGGAGTTGGAGTGTCGCTGGTGCGGCTAGGAGCAGTAGGGGGCAGAGTGGTCTGTGGGATTACTGTAATTACACGCTAATCCTGATTATGGGAACTCTAAACGGCTTGCACGCTTGTTTCTTTTCCTAAAATTTCTGATTCATGCTGGCGCCTTACGTATATGTATATACTATGTATACATATATATACATATGTTCCCCCACCTTGGCTAGGCGCGGGTTCGAAACCTAGCAGCCCCATTTTTATATAGTACCTTCTTCCTTTATATATATATAACTGTATATTACCCTAATTATACCTCTCATTTAATAAATAGGTATTGTACTAATTATTGTACAAATAATATGTCTAAATGCTTAATCATGAACGAGTGATAAAAAAAAAAAATTCGTATCATCACATATCTTTGAAGCCCGATGGCTAGTTGGCTAATAATTTGTGATTATTCTCATCGTTGAATTATTATGATATAATCCTTCCTTAAGTTCTTATTTTGGCAACACATAATTTAGCCATCTCAAGTTAATCTAAGAGGAGAATAATATTCAAATTTGCTAATCATAATTTACTCAAAATTGGAACCTTATGAGTTCCCTACGTATTTGACACAAATAGGTCTAATGAAAAGAGCGGGTCTTTACATCCTACCCCTCTTACTAAAAATTTCGTCCCGAAATTTGCATATTCTAATCGAATAGTTCGGGGTATTTTTCTCGCATCTTTTCTTCGAGTTCCCACGTGGCTTCTTCTTGCCCATGGTGCCTCCATAATACCTTTACCAGACTTATTGATTTGGTTCGAAGCTGCTGAACCTTCTTATCTAAGATAGCTTCGGGTTTCTCCTCATAGCTCAAGTCGGGTTCAAGAATCATCTCTTCTTGATGAATAACGTGTTTTGGGTCAAACACGTACTTTCTAAGTTGAGATACGTGGAAAACGTTATGCACGTTCCCAAAGCTTGGTGGTAACGCCAGTCGGTATGCTACCGATCCTATCCTTTGCAAGATTTCGTAGGGTCCTACGAAACGGGGCCTCAGTTTTCCCTTAACACCGAATCTAATGATTCCTTTAGACGGAGACACTTTCAAGAAAACTTTATCTCCCACCTCAAATTGTAGTTCAGTTCTGCGGGTGTCGGCATAGGATTTCTGTCTGTCTTGAGCTTCCTTAATTCTTCCTCGGATTTGACGAACAATTTCGATCATTTCACTAACAGAATCAGGACCTACTATTGCTCGCTCGCCGACTTCATCCCAATAAAGCGGCGATCGGCACTTTCTTCCGTACAGGGCTTCGTACGGCGCCATTTCTATTGTTGCCTGGTAGCTATTGTTGTAGGCAAATTCTATCAAGGGTAGTACTGCTTCCCAGCTCCCACCTCTGTCGAGAACCACGGTTCTTAACATGTCTTCTAGGGTTTGAATCGTTCTTTCTGACTGTCCGTCAGTCTGTGGGTGGAAGGCAGTACTGATGTTCAGTCTCGTGCCTAGTTCTTTTTGCAGGCTCATCCAAAATCTGGATGTGAATTTCGAGTCCTGATCTGAGGTGATTGATACTGGTATGCCGTGGAGACGTATAATCTCGCGAACGTACAGTTGGGCTAACTTATCCGATCCATAGGTGATCATTATTGGTATGAAATGAGCACATTTCGTGAGTCTGTCCACAATCACCCAGATAGAGGTGTTTCCACGCTTGGACTTAGGCAATCCTGTCATAAAATCCATAGCGATGTGCTCCCACTTCCATTCCGGGATTTCTAAAGGTTGTAGCTTCCCATAGGGTCGCTAGTGTAGTGCCTTGACTTGCTGACAAATTAGACATCTTTCCACGAAGGACGCTATGTCTCGTTTCATTCCTTCCCACCAGAATTTCCTCTTCAGGTCACGGTACATCTTTGTACTCCCGGGGTGAGCGGTGTAGGGAGTGTCGTGTGCTTCACTCATGATTATCTCTTTTATTTCTGGATCATTCGGGATACAAAGCCTTCCCTCGAAAGTGATGGCATTATCGGCTCCTTCTTGATAATTCGGGGTTTCGTTCTTTCTCACTTGGAGTCTGATCCTTTCTAAAGCCTTGTCTGTCCTTTGTGCCTCCAGTATCCTGTTCCGTAAGTCAGGCTCGACCACTAGAGTAGCAAGGATTCCTTCTACGGTCTCAGGAGGTGGTAGAACTTCTAAGTTCATTTTGCTGAACTCCTTTATGAGTTCCGCCTCTCGAGTGAGGAGATACGCTAGTCTCGAAGATGTTTTACGACTCAAGGCGTCGGCTACTACGTTAGCCTTACCCAGATGGTAGTTTATACCGCAATCGTAATCTTTTACCAGTTCAAGCCATCTCCTTTGCCTCATGTTGAGATCCTTCTGCTCGAAGAAATATTTGAGGCTTTTATGATCTGTGAAAATCTCGCACCGAACTCCGTAGAGGTGGTGCCTCCAGATTTTCAAGGCGTGCACGACGGCAGCTAGCTCCAGATCGTGGGTGGGGTAATTGAGCTCGTGTGGCCTGAGCTGTCGGGATGCATAAGCTATCACCTTCCCGTCTTGCATCAATACACACCCTAGCCCGATCTTGGACGCGTCAGTGTAGACTACGTACTCCTTGTGGGGTTCTGGGACTGCGAGCACAGGAGCAGTGGTCAATTTCTCCTTTAGCAGTTGGAAGCTAGCCTCGCATTCTGGCGACCACTTGAATTTGATCCCTTTCTGAAGGAGTTGGGTCATCGGTCTAGCTATTTTGGAGAATCCTTCGATGAATCTCCGATAGTACCCTGCTAATCCTAAGAAACTTCTGATTTCATTAGGAGTTGTGGGTGCTTTCCATCCTTGTACCGCTTCCACTTTAGCGGGGTCTACCTTAATCCCTTCTGATGACACAATGTGTCCGAGAAAAGCTACTTCGTTGAGCCAGAACTCACATTTACTGAATTTAGCATAGAGTTTCTCGCTCCTAAGGGTTTCCAAGACGATTCTCAAATGATTCTTGTGTTCGTCTCCACTCTTAGAGTAGATCAGAACATCGTCTATAAATACCAGGACAAATTTATCAAGGTATGGGTGGAAGATGCGGTTCATCAGGTCCATGAACACGGCGGGTGCATTAGTCAATCCAAATGGCATCACTACAAACTCGTAGTGTCCATAACGGGTTCGGAACGTTGTTTTGGGAACATCTTCTGTTCGGATCCTTAGTTGGTGGTAACCCGATCTCAGATCGATCTTTGAGAAAACGCTTGCTCCTTTCAATTGGTCGAACAAGTCATCTATTCGCGGCAATGGGTACCGGTTCTTCAAAGTCTTCTTATTCAGGCCTCGGTAATCTATACACATTCTTAGGGTGCCGTCCTTCTTCTTTACGAAGAGTACTGGAGCTCCCCAAGGGGATACGCTGGGTCTGATAAAACCGAGATCTAAAAGTTCCTGGAGTTGGATCTTGAGTTCCTCTAACTCCTTCGGTGCCATCCTATAAGGTGCCTTGGAAATTGGTGCAGATCCGGGTTCTAGATCGATCGTAAATTCTAATTGTCGGTTTGGAGGTAGGCCCGGCAACTCTTCTGGAAACATGTCTGGGTATTCCCGTACGATGGTTACGTCCTTGATTCTTCGCTCTTCTTTGGTTCCTCCATTCAAAGAGACTAAGTACGCCGAGCAACCCTTCTTTACCAATTTCTCGGCTTGTAAGGCTGAGATAATCGACTTCCCTCGAGTTGCGGTGATTCCATGGAAACTCGTAGGTTCCTTCCCAGGGGGTCGGAAAGATATTTGCCTCTCATGGCAAAGGATCGTGGCATAGTTTTCAGCTAGCCAATCCATTCCTAGGATTATGTCCACGTCATTCATTGGTAGTATGCTAAGATTGTTCGCTAGCACCTTAATAGATCCTATGTTCAGGCTCAGATTCGAGCAAGCATGAGTGATAGTAGTGATTCCTCCTAGAGGTGAAGAAACATTCATGGATGCTCCTATAAGCTCCGAATCCAATTCTAGGTTCTCTACGCATGACTTAGCAATGAAGGAATGAGAAGCTCCCGTATCAAATAAAATTATCACTGGGGTGTCTAGGAGTATTCCCATACCTGTCAGATTTCCCTGACTCCCTTCTGGCTGCTTCTGGTTCATTGCATAAGCCCGGGCTCGCTGTGGCTTCCTCTGTGATGGGTACTGAGGGTATTGGGGTGGAGGTGGCGGCAAACGGTGTTGCTGCTGCTGAGCCTGAGGCTGAGCCTGCATGGCTCGAACATATTGCCTCTGATTTGGTTGGTTAGGCCTGGAGCCTCCTCCTTGCTGCTTTGTGGGACAGTTCCTAGCTATATGTCCTTTCTGTCCACAGGCGAAGCAGCTATTGCTGCCAGCCCGGCACTCTCCCAGGTGCATTTTCTTGCATTTCATGCAAGTGGGATATTTCTGTGGGTGATCATTGGCTGGTGCTACAAAGTTTGACCTTTCCGGGTGGTGGGACCGGTTTTGCCCTTCCCATGGCTTCTTCTGAGCTGTGTTGCCCCGATTGTCCTCCCACTTGCGCTTCCCTTTATGGTTCTGGGAAGGTGTTGGGGTGAACGCTGGTGGTGCCGCAGCCACTGCTCTCTCTCCTGGCATAGCCGCCTCGATATCTAGGGCGCGGCTTAGTGATTCCGGGTAGGATAAGCCCCCGTGGCTAGCCAGCGCCATCCTGATCTCGTGTCTCAGTCCGGCACAGAATTTCTCAGCCATCTTTTCATCGGTATCCACCTGCTCTGGGGCATACCGAGACATGTCGCAAAAGGTCCAGTCGTATTCCGTGACCGACATCCTCCCTTGCTTCAAGTTATAAAATTCCATTTCCTTCTTCTTCCTATAGCTTTTAGGAATATACTTATCGTATATTCCCGTCTTAAATTCCTCCCAAGTCATATTCTCACGCTGCTCAGGGGTCATTATCTTCCTCCTGGCCTCCCACCAGAAGTCAGCTGAACCCGTCAATTGGAAAGAAACGCACGTCATGCGCTCCTGATCCGTGCAACGGAGGAAATTGAAAATGCGCTCCAATGCGCGCACCCATACCTCTGCTTCAGCTGGGTCACCTAACCCGTTGAAGGTGGGTGGATTTTGTCGGAGGAAGAGTTCCTCGATTCTTCTAGCAGGTGGTGGGTGGGGTGGGGTTACCTCCCTCTCTGTGGCCGGTCCTCTCTCCTCGTTATTTGGATTAAGTCCCCTTCCTCGGCCTCTAGGGCGTCCTCTTGGCGGCATTCTGTTAATATAAGTGTTTCTTACCTTAGTGGGGAAATTTTGTTGCGTATTTATACTTAATAATATGGAGTCTTACTTAGCATTTGATATTTCGAAGCAATGGAATTTACAGATTTAGAAATAGGCATTGCATATAACAAAATGGACCCTCAAGGTCATCATAATTCATATCATATATTGCCTCAGCGAGGTCTAGCTCAATACAAAATCCTTCTAGGATGCCATCACAATAGGTACTCAGCCTCGAAACACTAGCTACTATGTTTTCGTGCTGTCCAAAATATCAGATATGCTATGCTAATACGGAACGGTCTATAATAATTATCGTTTCCGACTTCAAAAATATATATCATCGGTACGGTCTATACGTATGATCCGTTACTGATGAGTACAAAATATCGACCTAGCTACTCCTGGGTGACGCAGCTAAGGTACTCCTCCTCGTCCGGGGCCTCCTCATCCCAGTCAGGCTCCCAAGCCTCATCCTCGGGGTCGATCTCGGGAGCTACCTCCTCCTCAGGGTCCTCCTCGGGATCCTCCTCCTCAGGATCCTCCTCGGGGTCCTCCTCCTCAGGATCCTCCTCCGGTGCCCCTGCTATCGTCTCACCATATATCCTCAGAGGCTCCCTCGCTCTCTCCAACAGTCTCTGGATCCTGGCGTCGAACTCGTCCCAATCGAGGGGTGCCTCCCTCTTCCGGGAGGGGCCCTCGTCAGCCGGGGTGAGAGTGAGGCCCGATCTCTCGATGCTCCTAGAGTGTGGAAGCTGACGGCGATCCTCCTCTGATGTCTCCAGAACTGGGGCCTTGCCCCTATCGTCACCATCTGCTAGTCGGGCCCTAACGAGCCAAAACGGCATCGTCGGCAGCTAGGGGTTGACTGGAAGATGGTAGTCGTCGTACTCCTGTAGCGGGGCGAGAGGAACCTGATTCAGCATCGTGGTGCCCTCGGTACTCTGGCATCTGTGTTTGCGGTGGAACGGGAGGTGTAAGGTGCTCCTCTGCAGGGCGGAATGGCTCCATACCATCGTCGCGGGGTGCCTGGAACTCCGGCACTGGCTCGCCATAGAGTAGACTATAAGTCGGAGCTATGGGGATCACTCCTGCCGGAAGGTATGTCTGAATCAGGGGTGCCCAAAATGGTGGCTCGCCCCCTGCTATGATCAAATCGCCGGGTCGAATGTATGGTCCCTCCGGTGGGCTATGGTATGTCTCCCAAAAATGTAGGATCGTGGTAATAAATCCCCGTACGTCAACCCCACGATCGTAACTGTGTCCGATCGGCTGGATAAAATCGCCCACTATCATTCAGGCCCATCCCTGCCACCTGGCCGGCAACAACGGAATCAATCGCATCGCTCCATCCATCTCCGTCGCTCCGTGAAGCCTAGCAGCTTCCCACCTCCTCAAGTAATGACCCAAAAACTCCCCTAAGGTATCCCGCGGGTCGGGTCCGTAGAACTGGTATGCACGTAAAGGATCGGGTCTATGCGTCATCCTCTTCCTAGCAGTCTGGATAAACCTCGCCACTAAAAAGAAATAGACATGTAGTCAGTACTCGGAATATCACATTCTAAATATACATCATAAGCCATCATGGTTTGCTTAAGTTAATTGTTCTATTGGTGTTTTGGTTGCTAGTGGAGGGAAATGCCATTAGGGTAAAATCTCGTTCGAGGGTTGGAATTTGTTTTCTTTAGGTCTTACTGTTCTTGGATACTTAGATTCTCGTTTTGGAATTTGGATTTGCTTCCTTCGCGTCTTATCGTTCTTAGATACTTAGGTTCTTGTTAACCAACTTGCGGTTTATTCTTAAGTTTTGGAGTTGACGGTGAATCAATAATTATTGACTCTAACCGCCATTTGCTAAGTCGAAGAAGATATCGTTATGATTCTTCTTTGTTCATTCGATTCGTTGAGGTGTTCGAGAGAGTCCACTCTAGTTTGCGTTCCATCTTCTCGTTCCAAAGGTTTGGGTTTGTCGTTAATTCCTTAGTCATAAGGAAAGATTCTTCAGTTCTGGAGATTTGAACTTAGAGCGAAAGATTTGATTCAAATCTCCCTCTACTTGGAAGCTTTTATCGTAAGGCGTGTGCCACGTCTAGAGGGGCAGGATACGCCGGGGTGCTAGGCTTTCGTCGACTCGTTTGGTTAGTCTAGTGAAACGATACTAGACTCGAGGTTTGAAGAAAGACTCTTGGATATAAAGCACAAATGCTCTGATACCACTCTGTCACGCCCGCTTTTTACTAATTCTAGTAAAGCCGGGAACATGACCAATGAAAGGAATAATGACAAGAGAAAGAAAATAATTATTCCTTTCATAACATAAATAAGGACCAATCCCGTAAATCGGGGAGTCAGAGTCATAAGCTCGTTACATTACATAACAGAATTTAGAGTTTAGTCTCGGATCTATTACATAAAGTCTAGCAGCGGAAAAATGCAGGATCGCGTAATAAAATTCTACGTGTATGAAGACACGTAGAACCCCCAAGAGTCAGCTACTATGGAGTCCGACAAAAGCACGACATAGCACCCACGTCTTCTTCATTCTTATCCTGCACGTTTAGAAATACATGCAGGGCTGAGTACAAATTGTACTCAGTAGACACGTGCCGAAATCGCACACATACATATATAACTGTCAAGCCATTCAAGTGAATCATAGGGATTTTGTCTCTAAAGCACCTATGTTCACAAAATCATTTCTTGAGAAAATTCTAGTTTGACTGCAGTCCTAGTTCTTTGTAATCAACCATATCTGAAGTTTCTAGGTGTCGGGGAAGTGGCCACTTCCCACAGACACTTGACCGGTCAACCTTTCGCTGACACACGGTCCATTGTGTACACTAGTTCGAGTGGAGACGCTAATCCACTGGAACCCGAATTCGATTATCATATAACAGATAGGCATCATACATAAATCGAAAACATTTATGGCAAGACAGCGCTTTTGAAAACATCTCATTTCATTTGAAAGCATACACACATATATTTTCATAGGGTAAGAAAAGCCTACTTGAATGGTCTTGATTGGTGTTTGCCTTGTTCTCGTGATGCGGATCCGACCTCTCGTCGAAACCTTACATAAGAATCTCGAGTGAGATATAATCTTCTAGTGCTTTTAACATATTCTAAGTATAAAGAATATTTTCCTTTTATGGCTTGGGAATTATTCTCAAATCTCCACTCAACTATTATACGAGTCTAGAAATTGAAATTCTAGAGGGGTCGTAAATGATGGTTTCTAAGTCACCTTACGATTCGGTAATTTACTATATCCAATAAATAATTATTGGGCAATATATATATATAAGGTATTTCTAATTTAATATTTTGATGTTTAAATCAAAATAACTAATTTATCTAGATTAAACTAACCTCAAAAATCATACTCTAAATGTGATTTATAATTTAATCATTTCTTATGATCAAATTTCAAATACTCAATTAAATTCTAATTTAGCAAATTGAGTTCAAATTTTATAGAAGAATTCTATATACATAGTCTAACTTATGAATTCAAATTAACATAACTAATTAATCCAATTTTAATTAATTGCATAAGTTATAGCTCGTTAATAATTTACTAATTCATCCGAATTAAATTAAATCGGTGCGTTCTAATTTTTATTTCGGCCCGTAAAGTTTAAATCTCGACCCAGCTAATTTTACTATACTCGGCCCGTCTAATATTTATTTCCAAGACTAACTATTTCTAATTATAAGGTTTAATTATCTTAATTTAATATAAAGCCCATACTTAACCAAATTTAACTATTATCATAATTTAATATATATATATATATGCGTGTGTGTGTACGTGTGTACATGCATGGAATGCCTTTCTCCCTCTCGCTCTGTTTCTTCGCGTCGCCTAAAATCACACCTCGTCGGGCTCTCTCTCCTCGCCGGGCTCTCTCTCCCTCTGCGTTCTCTCCCTCGCTCGCAGAAATGCTGCTGCCCTCTTCTTCTCCTGCAGTGACTCCATCCTCGACGAAGTTCGAGCAGGGCTTCTCCCCACCCGGAGCCCTTTCGCTGCTGCCTGCACTACCCTCTGTATGCAGCACGCTGCGCCTCGCCACTGCACCACCTTCTCCGCTTCTCTCGGTAAGCTCTCTCATTCCTCTTTCTTCTTCTTTCTTCCTTTCCTTTCCTTTCTCACTCTGCTTCTTTCCCACAGACATGCAGCACTGCTGCTACCTTCCATCTCTCCGTTCTTCACGTCGCACCACCATCACCAAACTCCATTACCGAGCTTCATCCGAGCTCCTTCACCGAGCTCCCGCACCGAGCTTCATCACCGAGCTCCTTCACCGAGCTCCACAGCCACCTCCTCCGTTTCTTCTCTATCTTCTCCATCTCCCTCACGGTTATTTCCTCTCTCTTACTCTTCTATTTATCTTCATTGTTTGTTTCATTTTTTTTTTCTATTTCACTTAGTTATAGAATGTTTATGATTCTGAGGATTCCCTTCTTTTTCAAATTTCATGAATTAATGGAGTCTTATGAATGTTCTAAATTTTACAGATTTGTTTCGGTTGGTTCGAGGAAATTTTGAGGTCGTCCGGAATCTGTTCGGGCTGTTCGGAGTTCGTCCGAGGTGGTTCAAGGTTGTTCGGGGTGGCTCGGGGTGGTTTCGAGGCCGTCCGGAGCTGTTCGGAGTGTCTCGGGGTCTGCCGGAGCCGTTCGGGGCCTGCTCGAGGCCCTCCGAAGCTGTTCGGGGCTGCTCGAAGCCGTTCGGGGCCTGCTCGGGGCCAACCGAAGCTGTTCGGAGCCGTGCGGGGCTGTTCGAGGTCTGCCGGAGCCATTCGGGGCCTGCTCGAGGCCAACCGAGGCTGTCCGGAGCCGTGCACTACCGTTTCCTTAATAGGTAACTTCTCTTATTTCTTCTTCTTTTTGTCATGCAGATTATAGATTAGAACAATTCGTATATCAATATTCATCTGTGACTTAGGCGATTTCTGTAAGTAACATGCCTTTAACTCTACATTCAACAGTCGCACATCAACATTCATCTGATTTCATCCACGTTTAAAGGGCAGCACCTAACTCTGGGCTTAGGCATTCTAAATTCAAATCAGTTCTTAAGTTCAAAGCATGCTAGGTTCATTCTAAAGCTGTTTCGCATGTATAATCCATTCCTAAATCTAGTTTTAAGAGGCATGAACATAAAATGCTAGAGCTTCAAACTCTTACCTCAAGCTGTCTCTATATTCTCTCCCTTGGTTCTTCTTGTTTCCAGTTCGGCAGCACTTCGGTGTGGGTGGTATTTAGGTGTGGTTTAAGCTAAACTCTTTCCCCTTTATATAGAGGACTGAAACCTTCATTCTCGATTAAGCTGATGCGGTTGCTTAATCCGTTGGACTTGCAGGCGTGGTGATTGGGGAGGAGTTGGAGTGTCGCTGGTGCGGCTAGGAGCAGTAGGGGGCAGAGTGGTCTGTGGGATTACTGTAATTACACGCTAATCCTGATTATGGGAACTCTAAACGGCTTGCACGCTTGTTTCTTTTCCTAAAATTTCTGATTCATGCTGGCGCCTTACGTATATGTATATACTATGTATACATATATATACATATGTTCCCCCACCTTGGCTAGGCGCGGGTTCGAAACCCAGCAGCCCCATTTTCTGATTCATGCTGGCGCCTTACGTATATAGTCTTCAAGTCTTAACAATCGAGAAATATACTACATTGTCTACAGATCTTCGGCTCTTCGATTTCTAAAACCAGAATTGAATGTGGTTTTGGTATAACTAGAAAAAATAAGAATAAATGAGCAACCATAACCAAATCAAAAGTAGCATGTAGATATGACCTTCACGACACTAAGACTAAGTTTATCAATAACCACCAAAAACTCCAACCATCCAACCACTTCAATATTATATTATTTTCTTATTCATATTTTTAATGAATTTTATTCAATCCAACCACCTTCATTTTTTGTAGTTTATCAATGACCATTTCAACTATGCAACCATAACATTTAATTTTTTAATTTTAATTTTTATTATACATAAAATAACTAATTTTGCTTTAAATAATTAAAATAAATTATTATTATTGAAAAATATTAAAAACATAAAATGACATTTTTCATATAAAATAATTTTTTTGACAAAATACAACATAAACAAATGAAGTCTCTAAATTACAACAATCTAAATACGAAATTTAAAATACAATGTTACATAATAAGATTGAAAAAAATATAAAATCAATCACGATTATCAAATTTCATCCATGTATGCTCGATCAAGTCGTATAGAAGTGTGTTGTGAGCTTCTCTGTTGCGAAGTTGATTCATTGTTCTCATATAGCAAGATAGACTTGCAATCCTTACTGTTGAGTATAAAAAATCATTATTTTGTTCTCCTTCTTTTCTTCGCTTATTATTCTATCAACATTGATCTTCTATTAACTCTGTGTATCATGATAGTTTAGATAAGTGCTCCTTTCATCTTCCACTATCATATTATGCATAATGATGCCAACAATCATTATTTTTTCCATAATGTCACGATCCCAAATAAGACACGGGCATTTAATAAAGATAAAACGAGCTTGTAGAACGCCAAATGCTCGTTCTACATCTTTTCGGACAGCCTCTTGATGTTGAGCAAATAATTGGTGCTTCCGAAGTTGTGGAGCAAGAATAGATTTGACAAATGCTGCTCATTGAGGATATATGCTGTTAGTGAGATAATATCTCATATCTTTTTCATGACCATTCACAACATAATTAACCTTTGGTGCGCGACCTTCCAAAATATCATCAAAAACAGGAGACTGATCTAAAACATTGATATCATTTTTTGAACTTGGGGTTAAAAAAAAATGCATGTCAAATCCAGAGGTCCTACGACGGAACTGCTTCGAGAATGATTGTTGGTGTACCACTTCTTCCTGCATATTGCCCTACCCATGAAGTAGGATAATTTTTCCATTCCCAGTGCATGCAGTCAATACTTCCCAACATGCCCGGAAATCCGCGTCGCTCTCCGATCTGAAGAACAGTTGTCATGTCTTCTTCAGTGGGCTTTCTGAGGTACTCCACCCCAAATTTAGAACTTACACCTTCAACGAATTTGATGACTGATTTACGAATGAGTTGTGCACTCATTCGTAAGTATTCATCATGCATGTCTGTTGATGTTCCATATGTCAACACCCTCATAGCTGCAGTGCATTTTTGAATTGCAGACATACCTAGACAACCAGCGGCATCCGACTGTTATTGAAAGAATTTATCGGTGGCAATCAGCCGGTTCATTATACGTTCGAACAATGGTTTTTGCATATGATACCTTGTTTGAAAATATTCTGGAGGATAGATTGTCTCTTCAGCAAAGTACTGCTCGAACACACTTTCATGACCCTTCTCCCGCTTGCGTTCAATATACCGTCTTTAAGCTCGAACACTATGATTGGTAGGTTGCAGAGTTAGAGTTGCTGCCTGAACAAGAACATTCTCAACCATATCGTCAATCCGCCTATTTTCTTCTTCAATATTTTCTTCCCATTCATTATTATTGAATGGATTAGCAGCATCAAAACTAGAACTTAATGCCATCTTTTTAGGGGAGGTCTGAGATTCAATGTTTGAGCAAGAAGATAAGAAAGATTATGGATAGAAAAAATTCTTAAGGTAAGATTTGTGTGTATATTTGGGAATAGAGGGAATATGTGTATCGAAAATGCTCACTCGCCCGCGGCGGGCGGGGTTAATGCGCCCACGAATGATGTGGCATGCCATGTAGATATATATTAAATTCTTAATATTTTTTTATTAATTATCACTTTCCGACTAGGGTTCATTGGTTAGGGTATAGTTTAATACTATTCAATAAAAATTAATAATAAAAAATAAATTTAACAAAGAAATGAAAATATAGTAACTCACATGTTGATATGGCAATGACGTGGCATTGCCACATCAGCCGCGGGCACATTAAGATGTGCCCGCCGCGGGCGGTGGAGCATTACTCATATGTGTATATATAGAGTATTTTTGAAACTTAATTTACTAACTACTAAAGTCACTCGACTCTTCAAAAGTTTAATTGAATCTTCGTGATTTTAAAGAGTCACTTGACTCCTCAAAAGAGTCACTTGTCTATTCGTAATTGAAAAGAGTCACTTGACTCATCAAAATAGTCATTTGTCTCTTCGTAATTCAATGAGTCAATTGGCTCTTCAAAAAATGCATTTGACTATTTGTGATTCATAAGAGTCACTTGACTCCACAAAATAGTTATTTGTCTCTTCGTAATTCAAAAGAGACAATTGACTCTTCAATTATTTGTCAGAAGGATGTGATGGGTGCATGTTAGGAAAACATATAGTTGAAAATGTTCATGCTTTATGCACTATTGTGTTGCCCAAGAAATAGTGCATGGCTAAAAGAGTTCATGTGTTGAGTTTCCCAAAAAATATTGTTTAGGGCCACATAAATTGGTTTGTTGAAGTTCACTTGTTGAGGAAAATAATAAATATAGAAGATCTCGCGAAATACTTAACAAATGCTTATATTAAAACCATCAAATTACAATTAAACCAGAAAATTGAAAAAAGATACATAAACCACATAATTGAAAATACATGAATTGAAAATATATGAATTAATAAAGATACATAAACTCTGAAATTATAATTAAATAGAGTATGATCACATCTCTTATAACTGCTGCATTAGCTCAAACTTCAAAGCTTCTTCTTGAGGAGATAATTGACTATTTGCCAACAATGTGTTAAGTGTAGAAGTTTTTAGCTTCTCTCTCTGTAATTCAGTTTCAACTTGACGTGTAATCCTCAACTAACGAAGTTCTTCAGTCCATTCATTTGGGAGTATGGAAGACTGCAATGCTGTTTGTTTTGCTTTTTCTTTTCTTTTAGCATTGGTCTTTGCTTTGTCTCTACCAATAGGACGAGAAAGTCTTGAACCTCCACTTCCAACAACTTCTGGTGTGGATTCATCATCACCGGTCCTTGATCTTTTTGAGCTTCCACGACTTTCTTCAACACTATCTTCGCCTTCAGCTCGAGAACGTGTATAACCAGTACTATTTATTTTTAATTCTCATTTAGGATTGTGACACATAACTTTTTCAAACACCTCATGGTGTGTGAACTTAGGTTTTCCATACAATATTTAAGCTACATTCTCAATGTCTTGGCTGGACCGTCCGCTCATTTTTCGATCATACACTTTTTTGTATGCGGCAACCCACTTTGTTACATTTTTATTGAGGCGCCCGAATCGTAGCCTCAATGATTTTAGGGACCTTGCACTACCAATTGTTGGATTTTCTACTCGGCCTTGCTCATACATATTTAGGATACTTCTCCAAAATGTAGAACTATCTTGGTTTGTGCCAACAATTGAATTATTGCTGACAAAACACCATACAGACATTAATGTTAAATCTTCTTGATCCGTCCAACCTTTTGAATTGTTGGAAGATGTTGTGAGAGTTAATTTGTTCATATGAGTTTTGGGAGATGTTTTGAGTGGTTTGGTGATATTCGGGAATAGGTGAATAAGGATAATTTTGTGAAAATGAATGGTTCATATCATAATTGAACGTTGAAAAATCTTCAGAATTTGAAATATTTTCAAAATCGGGATGATAATCTCCAAAAAAATCAAAATTCTGAGAATTGAAGAAAGAGTTATTGCCTCGATCCATAGAAAAATATAGAACGAGATAATAAACAACACAAGTAAAGAGAAGAAGAATTTTGTAGGTGTAAGAAAATATATCAAGATTCGTCTCTATTTATAGAAAATGAAAAGATAAAAATTTCGATACTTTTTTTATTTTTTAAAATATATTAAATAAAAGTTATTTTAATTTTATCTGTATATCCAATTAAAATCTAACCAACTAATAGCATGAAGAAAAGTGCCATCATCCTATTGGCTTAGATAAGAGAACACCAATGGTCTCTTTCTTAATATGTTCGACTGTTGACATTTTATTCCCATTTATTTTTTTTACTTTTGCAAAATGAGTGGTCGAACACTTCCTTATATTTTAACAAACGATAAACATGGTCTAATAACTTGTTTAGATTTGAAATTTTATAGATTTCTTTCACAAACACAAACTATCCCATCACTACTAGAAAAATGAGCATAGATGACAGATCATAGATGACATTTTTTTCAAAAACTGTCATCTATGAGCGCTTTTTTTTACATAGATGACATTTTGAAAAAAAAATGTGATGTATGAAGTGTCATGAAAAATATAGATGACATTTTGTTAAATAATGTCATGGTATAGTGTCATCTATCTATTGCTTAGATGACAATATCATTGAAATGTCATCTATGTGTGTGTTTTAATTTAATATACATGACACTTTATTAAAAAATGTCATGTATATTAGTGTTTTTTGTAAAATAGAACATTAATCTCAAACCCTTGCTCTATTTCACTCCAGCCGCTCCCTCATTTTTCATCTCTACTCTCGCTTCTCTCTATTCCAGGCTACACAACATTCACGTCTTCTCCATTTCTCCTCAATTCTTCTTCTCAGATTACACCCACACTTCTCACTCTCCAACCTTTCTTCTAAGCTCTCTTCCTCTCTCTCGGTCATCTCTACTGGGCTCTCGGCTTCTATCGCGGCTGCTCTCGGCGAAGGTTCACCGTACCTAAGTCGCCGACACCTCAAGGTAAAGATTTTATCTTTCTCTATTTCAAATTCTCAATCTATAGTTTCTAAAATTTTTAGTTTCAGATTTCTAATACATCTCCTACAATTCTCAAATTCAGCCCTCTTTCAGCTTCTATGGACCGAACGACGAAAATGCTCGCCGTCGTTGCTTCACCTGAACTGCCGCCGTCGACCTTTCACAGGTAAACTCTAATATTTTCCATCTTTTTATATTTCAGAATGCAATATCTATTTCTAAATTTTTAGTATTCTGCATGTTCAATTTGTTGTGATATTTGGTTAAATATGAGTTCTTGGGAAAAAAAATTCTATTTCAAATCAGAATCTAAGTTCTTGAGGATGAGATGGTGGTCTGAAATATTTAAGTTTTTGTTAATATTTAACTAAAAATGTTGCCCTGTTATCTGGTTCTATTTTAAATCTCAACCTCTGACTCCTGCATGTGTTTAATATATATTTTTTTAAATTTTGAGTGGAGGTTATGGGGCAAAAGCTTCAACTTTTGGATCTAAAACTTATTATTTTTCCCACCTTAAATGATTCTGATTTCTCGATTGCCGACTGAAAGAGATTTGAGTATAATCTTTGTTATTAAAACATATTTTCAGTTTGGTCGTTGTTCTGAAAATGCTCAGTTCTGGAAGGGTTTATGTTTGTCTCCAACGTGGTTCTAATTTCATATTTTTCGTTTTGTTTATGTATTGATTTCTGGTTTCTTTTGATTTTGTTTGAGGGTGTGGCTCGGTTTCAGTTTGGAGGTTGGGGTTCTAAGGCTCGTTTGATGGGTTTCACATTGATCTGAAGTTTTTTCAGTTCCTAGTTTCTGGTTTAGGTTTATGAATTGGTTTCTAAATAAGTATGAACTTATACTTCACGTTCCATTTCATTTTATGTGAAAATGATGTTTCTTAAAGTGTTGGCTAACACTTATTTCTAAACTGGACTTGGGACTTATTGTGAGTTAAATCTTATTTTCTATAACTTTGGAGATGTGTCTATGTTCTGGTAATATGTGCTTTATTTTATAAACTAAAAAGATAATCTGAAACATGTATTGATTTTCAGTGTGGATAATGGTTCTAATTTAAAATTGCTTCTAATTTGTGTCTCATAAGTTTAGAGTTTCCTAAATCTTAACTTAAGATCATTTAGAAGCTTTTAAACATGTATACTGAATCTGATACGTTGCTCTTTGTTTATAACATACTTTAAGTTCTAAAGTGAAGGTTGAGGAAAGAGTTTATCAATACTCTAATTTCAGTTTGTGTCTATGTCTTAAGCGTTGAGATTTCTAGATGGAATTAGGTTGAATAAAAGTTCTTGGCTAAAAATTATTATAAACCTTAAGTTAGGCTTACATTTGAGTTATGTATGGAATATTACTTTCTAAGTTCTTGAAGTATGCCTCTGTATTTTCAGAAATTTAGGTCGCCCAACATACTGATTTAAAAAGTTTTGATATGAATAGAAAGTCACTATTCTTGATTTGAATATGTTTGGTTACTGTAAAATCACTAACCTGAAAAGTTGCTATGTTTGGTTACTGTAAAATCTGAATTCTGACATTGATGTATTTCTGCTGGCCCTGGCTGCTAGGCAATGCAGTAGGTTTAATTGAATCTGAAAATGTCCAACGATAAACACGTGCTAAAATTCACTGCAGGGTCGAGGAAGTTATTATCTTAATTCTTTCCAGTGTAGACGAACAAGTTGCTAAAGATATTCAGTTAATTGATGTTATAGCTGAGAAACAAGCTCAAATTTTTTCTGAAGAATGCAAGTTGTTTCCAGGCTTCCAGCAGATGTGCAGATTCAATCAATATACCCACTGTAAGTAGTAGTTCTTTTCCTGATTATTGGCCTCTGTTGCTAAATCCTTCTTTTCATATTCTCTTCTTTGTTGTTCTTAAGAGGAAATACTGCTTTAAATTCCACTAATCCTTTTACTAATGAAAGGTCAATTTGTGATCTAGCTTTATTTTACTGATGGATATGCTCTAATTTTCTTGTTAACTTGCTTGAGGGCTCTACCAATTTTATACACTTTTTATATATGCAATACCGCCACCATTTGCATCCTGATAGAAATTAGAATGAAGTATTATCCACATGAAGTATTTTATTCATCTGCCCTCATTTCTATGCAATTGAATATCATTAGCTGATAATTAGGATTTTGGCTCTTCTATAGCTTGTCTGATGCTGCATTAGCATACTCCAAGCTCATCCAACACTTGGCTGTCTATAAAGGATACCGAGGTTAGAAAATGGATGCTCTATACTGAATATCTTCGATAGGTTCTAGTGCTACACTTTCAAGGGGTCGGGAGTGGGAAGATATTATACAAACTCTTATTTTTATTGAACATTTGTTCTCTTCGGATAGCTATTAGCCAGGGTATAGACATACACCATTTGGTTGCCAGATGTGTTGCAATTGAGTTTTTCCTTTCCAATGTTCTCTAACAAAGTTCATTATTCTAGCCATCAAGCATAACATTAAGTTAATCAAATCCACATGTTTACTTGTCTGAACTCTGAAGTCTACCAGTTGAGGAGGGAATTCTTACATATATATATATATATATATAATAACTAAGTTTCCTTTTGTCTGTTCTTACTTGTTTTACTTGCATTATAATAGGTTACATTATATATGGATTGGCATAGGCACACCGAGAGTTTCTTTTCTTGTGGCTTTGGATGCTGGAAGTGATCTATTTTGGGTTCCCTGTGATTGTGTTCAATGCGCACCTTTGTCTTCCAGTTACTATAGCAGCCTGGTATGAAATATATTCTAATTGATCAACAAGATATTTGCTAAAGGACTTCAGGGGTTCTAATGGACTTCCTTGATGGTGATCTCTTACATGAGAGAAATAACAAAAATTAGCAGCCCATATGTAGATAATAAGAGTAGTTTCTTATGCTTAAGCAATTTAATGCTCTAAATTTCGTTACATTATCTTGGGCCTTAGACTTTCACATTTTAAATATTAGGACTTTGTTGGTGGAAAATTCTAGTTGTCTATTTTTGACTTTCTTAAGTTTGGAAACTAATGACTTGCCCCATGTGCCTCTCTTACTACTTTGCAAGCCATGGAACAATTGCATATAGTACACTTCCTATTTTTTGGCAGTGGGGGTGGCATTGTGGACTTGATGGAGGAATACTTTTGATTTGTATACTATGAACTTGAACCAGAAGAAAGAGCTATAAACTTTTTTGCTTATTAGTATTTTGTTTATCACTTATTCTAAATGATTGATTGGCAGGTGCCCTCTTGTTTTTTCGGGCATTTATTATGCAGGATAAAGATCTTAACGAGTATAGTCCTTCTGGCTCAAGCACTAGCAAGACCATTTCTTGCAGTCATCAGTTATGTGAACTAGGTCCAAACTGTCCAAATCCTAAGCATCAATGTCCTTACACCATCAACTACTATACAGATGATACCTCAACTTCTGGATTTCCAAGATATACGAGTGTACGCCACTATGTATGTGGTTTATTTCTATGTATGTCTCTTTATAAATTTGTAAATTTGTGGTTGTGCGCAAGAGGGAATAGCTATCTTTGTGGCCATCAAGTCAAATTTGTTTCTTCGATTGGTTGAATCTTCAAAATCAAGTAGATGATCGATTTTTTTTTCCACCTGTGAGATACCCCACTTCTTATGGGATTCGTGCGCCCCCAATAAACGAGCCACGTAGAAATCCTCTCACCAATACCTCATTCATTTTAATATATCTATATCTATCTATATATATTATATAATAAACAAGTTGATTCTCTTTATATATATAAAGAGATAAAAATCTCTATTGTCTTTTTCATGAGAGTAATAGATCACTGTGTATTACTGGGGGCATGAATTATCTTTCGTATTTATATTATGTTACATTGTTCGTCAAATATTCTGATTTTTTTATACTAATAATTATGATTTGGCTAATGGATATAGGAAAAATCAACTTGAGTGATTGAGTAATCATGACTCGCTCCTGACCTTGCAAACTATGCATGCGATTGTTCCTCACCTTGTAAAACAATGATTTCCTTTTTGTTGTAGGTCAACCAGATAATATTGGAGACTAAAAATGTCCGAAGACAAGAAAATAGAGACACGTATGTCATTTTGAATCATTTTACACTTTTTTTTTTATCTGAATGAATGTAATATAGCTTTAATTTTGTTATGAAGCATACTTTTGTGGCTCCATGTTTCTGTGTGTAGTTGCTAACCGTTTTCATAGCATTGGGGTGATGCTCTCAACTAACTACTCAACGATTAAAATGTTTATTTGGTGTGATGCACGAAGACTATTGGAACTTCTTCCATGCATGATTTCTTGTCTGCTTGAATGTTTTTGTCTTTTAAATATTATGACTTTGTTTACTATGGACGCTATATGTAATTAAGACATTTTCACGTATAGTTTTTATTGGAGCTCATAATACCTGATGCCATTTTCTTTCATGCAGATAATGTAAGTGCTCCTGCAACAAAATCTGATTCGTCTAACAAATTTGCTGAGATAAATACAGTAAGAGTTTGTTAACTTGGTTTATTGTGAACCAAATTATTTAAATTTTGTTGTAACTTATTGATTTTTAAGCTTGGTTTGTTGTCATATAGTAACTTCATGATATGTTTGTTAAGGAATGGAAGCAGGTGCTATTTTAGCTGACTGGACTGTGAGGAGTTGCTATTTTTTCATGATTGATTGTGTTAATTGGTTTTATTTCCCGAAGTTGTGATGAAATTATTCTTGTGAGTGTTGAATTCATTATCTTCAGCTCTGAGAAAAGTTTGTGATCATTGCTTTTTACGAAGTACTCTGATATTTTTATGATAATGTTCTTCATATTAGTGAAAGCCCATAATTTTCTTGGTTCTGTATTGAGAAAAAAATATATGTTTTGTTACCTGAGGACTCTTGTTTTTAGGGGAAAGATGGATTGCCTTCCATCTCGGTGTCTTCTGCAGTAAATGCAACATCTAAAATAGATGCAACTGGTCAACCTTTAACTTCAGAGCAGGGTGTCTCTTACCCGCCTACCAGCTGTTATGATTATTACTATCCAGGTGAGGTTTTTTCTCTCTGTAAGGCATTAACCAAGTTTGGATCTTATGACAGGATTTTTAATCCATAATAAAGAAATGCAAACTTTAATTATAAAAAAAAAAGATGATTGTTTCTTGATATGTATATTAGTGGATGTTACAAATTTTACATGATTCACTTATGATATGATCAAACTAGAGAAGTGCAGGATTTCTTGACGCTGATCCAATATTTGAATCAGCCTTAAACTTGTTTTAGTTTCTTCCCTTATTTTCTGTAGGATATAATGGGAACTTTTCCCAGTCTGATGACAAAAGTGCTCTCAACACTCCTGGTAGTTCTTATGCGGTATGGTCTACCATACCATGCTTTCTTCATTTTGGATATTCTTTTTCTTAGTTGTATAGAACATTTTCTACTGCATGTAATGTGTGACAACTCTTTGATTTACCTGGTTGTCCAACAGGATAATGCTTCACTCCTATATTATGTTCCTAGTTATGGTCCATATTCCACTGGATAAATCAAACTTAAGTAGTAGTCATGAATTTGAAACTTGGTTGGTATGTAATTCGTATATGAAATGTTGTTTCTGAGTTATTCTTCAGCATAAAAATTAGTCTTCTTTACTGTTGAACCTTTGTTGAATCAACTGCTTTCCTATTGCTTTCCTGCTATCCATTTATGGATTATAACTACTATGTATCTTGGTATATGTTTCATGGATTCTTCATAACCACTTCTGAGTACCTATGTGGCCTAACAACCCCCCCCCCCCCCCCCTTTTTTTGAGCATGTTCATACATTATGATGTTTGTGTTAATTATATCTCTTAAGTTCAGTTTGCAACAATGACATTAGATTTGAACTTGTGTTATGGGTTTTGGGATAATTTGAACTGAACTTTAAGAGGACTATAAGCTAAACAAAACAAGGTTAGGGTTAAATCTTGTTTCTGAGCTTGAATTTATTGTATGCATCTGGGCTTGAATTCTGTGTACTAATTATTCTTAGAATTCCAGCCCTTTTTTTTGTAAATACTAATAATTACGTATATTCAATGATTTTTTGAAGTGCTATCAAAGTGAATATTCTCAATGTGAGATTGACGAGGTTCGGGAGGATTGGGCGACCATTGTCATCAATGAGGTTAGTAAAATAACTCATTCAATTTTATTTCTAAGTACTTTTCACAAGAGTAACTAAAAAAAAGTCTCATTCTACCTCGATTTTCTTGTAGATTGACATGTGTAGTGTCATTATATTGGTTTGATCGATGAAGAAGATTGATGATTTTGGGCATGGTGTGCATCAAACTTCTACTGCATTGGGGTGTATTAGTTTAAGCTACATTAGTGAAGGTGCATTGATTGAAATATTAATTTAAGCTACATTGCTGATTTTAGTGAAGGTGCATGTTTTAGTTTAAGCTACATTACTGATTTTAATTAGTATTGTCATTTTTATTTTTATTTCCATGTACGAAGTGGAATATTGGACACTTAATGCATATGAATATTTTTAGTGCGTGTATGAATTCTCTATTTGGCATTATTTTATTTAGTAAAATATATTGATGAAACCAAAAATATTAAATACAGGTTAATTAATGAAAAATACGAAAATGGTTAAATTTATCAGATTATAGATGACATTCTGAAAAAGTCATGTATTGCACCAAAACGTGTCAACTTCTCGTTTATAAATGACATTTTTTTAATATAGATGACATTAAATTACTGTCATCTTATGAATTATAGATGACATTCTAAAAAAGTCATTTATTTCACCTAAATGTGTCAACTTTTCGCTTATAAATGACATTTTTTTTAATATAGATGACATTAAATTACTGTCATCTTTTGAATTATAGATGACATTCTAAAAAAGTCATGAATTTCACCTAAATGTGTCAACTTCTCGCTTATAAATGACATTTTTTTTTATATAGATGACATTATATTGTGTCATGTATTATGAAATATATGACATTATTTTAGTGTCATCTATGAGCGAATAATGTCATCTATGAGCGCATAGATGATATTATTTCAGTGTCATCTATGAGCGAGGAATAGATGAGTCTACCATATTTGACATTCTTTTACCCTCATACATGACATTAAATTAATGTCATGTATGAGCGTTTTTCTAGTAGTGCATGAGGACTCAGGCGTGCAAGAGTTCGAATACAAATCTTAATTATTTCTAACATTCACAAAATTAATCATTCTCATACTTCTTAAATTAATCATTCCAGAATATATGGTGGTGGCCAGGGACGAAGCTACTTAAGCTCCGGAGGGGGGCTTGGACCCCACTGAGAATTTCACAAAAATTAACTACTTATATATAGTTATTTAAAATATACTATGTATATATAAATTTTAAGTTTATATATTTAAAATAAATGTTTTATTCTTGCATTTTAAACATTATTTGTAAAAAAAATAAAGTAATTGTACCATTTAATTTTTATATAAATTTATTTTTAATGATTTTTTATCCATTTTAAATGCATTTAAAATATCATTGAAAAAATCTAATGATATTTTGAAGGAAAATATAAATTATTTAAGTGAAATTGTTCGATTTTATTATAATTATCTAAATAAGAATTTGCATGTAAAAAATTTGCCCCCCTCTGGACAATAATCCTGGTTTCGCCACTGGTGGTGGCAGTATCTAAACTTCTTCTGTGGTAGATCTTGCATAATCTCTTCCATTTCAAATGCTCTCATCAGTTTGGCCTCTGCAAATTGTGGCTGAATCCTAATATCTAAATCCTTTTGTTTCTCTCAATAGGTTTATGGTAATTTCATATCTATATTAAGGGCAAAAATGTAATTTTAGAATTTAATCTAAAAATCAATCAAGGTTACCAAACAACATATTATTTTATATTAGCTTTTAATCGTACATACCAAACACTCATACATCGTAATTATCTCATCAACTTTGTAATATTTATCTTACTTTTTTTTGTCTAACGTACCAAACGAACCCAAATTACCTACCGCTAGAACGGCTTTACTTCATGGGATAAATAAATCCGAATTATGATATATAGGTTGGCCTATGATGTAGAAGAAGTAGAAGAGAAAATTAAAAAATTAATAAAATCACATGCTATATTACATTTTGAATGTTTTAGCTTTACGTGAACAATGAAAAATCAAAGTAAAAAAGAAGGAAAAAAGGGAAGGGGCCCACAAGTGCATCTCCTTCTTAGCAGCTGCACCCCTCGACTTGTAATAAAAATGGATCGTCGCGGTCAAGATCAAGACATGGCTCTCCGTTCACCTCCTTTCAAGCTGCCAAATCGGAATAGCTTCCCTCTTCTATACCTACGGCTCACCGCCGAACACGGAGAAGGCCCAACATTAGTTCTCTTCCACAGCCACGATGGTCGGCGAACGCTAGGCTGCACCTCGTACTTGAAGAGTTGTCACCCTCCTGCGTCATAGCAGCCCTGCTCCCTCACACGCCAAGCTCGATTTGGGCCTAACTCGCTACAGGCGCTGTTGCGTCGGAGTTAACAACAAGTCGTTCTTCTCCTCGCTCCGTCGTCGAACTTGAATAGCCCGTTGTAGCTGGCCTGGCCTGCTGAAAGAAGAAACGAGTATCATAAAAATAGAAGCAGGCTCGGGTGATGTCACTCGTAAATTTGAAATCACAGTCACTCCTCACTTCGTCTTCGTCGAATTCGAGCAACCCGTAATGTTGGGCTCGATATGTAATTTGTAATTGGCCCGCTCGAAAGGAGAAACGGTTACCATAAGATTGAAAGCAGGTTCGGGTGACGTCAATAGCGGGTTTAAATAGCGGGTTTAAATGGCATCACCTGCAAACCGACACAACACACTCGACGTGAAAAGCCTGTTCTAGCTATATTGGCATCCTCATCCACGCGCGAGCCAGTCTGCACTTCTCGTGTTGTCAAGATTGAAATATCTAATCCATCCTGCTATGAATGAAAGAGACCTAACCGGCTAACCCAAGAGAGCAGGCTGCATTTCCCTATTTCGCCTGATACGTACGTGAGCAACTCCAACTTTTAAAAGAAGAGTATTAAATAAAAGGGTAAAAGCAAACCTAGTTTCGACTCATCAAACAAGAAATGATGATGGTTGGCATGCATGTGCATGTATCAATTATAAAAATAAAAAAAATAAAAAAAAGGAGGGTTTAATTATATATTGCGTAGTAAATGAAAATTTACTTTTATGTATAGGTAATTATTTGTCTTAAATAGAAAATATTTTTCGCATAATTAAACCGTTATGCTCCGTTCCGTTATACTCCGGAAGGATGCAAACAGTCTACTCTTTTGACTCTCTAATTAAAATAATTTTAGTATAGAGAGTGGGGGACAAACTGTAGTGATTAAAAATCGTATAATTGGCCCAGTAGTCTCGACGAGTCAGGCTAGTAAGTCTAATACGAATGTAATCATCCTGATTATGGTATGGGCCGCAACGCACCAACCCGTTATAAGCCCAAAATGTCGTATCAAACGATCTTGTCCATACGACGACCCGTAAAACTAGTTATTAAAGCGAAGGCTCAACTTGAAAGTAATTAAAAGCCCAATAACGAGTTAAGCAAACCCTACCAGTAGCTCTTAAGGTCATGTCAGCCACGTAACTTAACACAGTCAAAACAAAATCTCAAATCAAACCCATCAAATTCTATCCCTCCGTGAGAATAGGACGGAACAGTTTTGGAGGACTGCAGGTGAGAGTGAAGGCAAACCCTAAAAGCGGGTTCTATTATCGTCCTATAAATAAGACGTGTTAGATCTCACCCGCAGAATTCACACTCCACGCTCTCTACCCCACCTCATGCACTCTCTACTTCTTTTTCTACTTACTCGGGTTACAATCGTCCTTCCTAGCCCGCACGATCGGAAGTTTCTCACTTTGACGCTCTCCTGCTATCAGCACTTACCTGACCCGCGCTTCACACCATTATTCATTATTACTTTATATCTATTTACTTTCTAATATATATTTCCGGTGATAACCGTACTAACTTGAGCGTCGGAGTCCTTTTGGCTGACACCCTCACCGGTGCTCAACTCGAAGGGCTCTCACTTCTTTGTTGTTGACACAAGTTGCTAGTGTATACGCTTCTGACGCAACCGTGATCCCGTAATTGCAGGTTCTACCCCCTACACAAAATTTTTGACAAATATTAATTACATTTATATATTTTATTTTATTTATAATAATTTATAATATATGAATTAATATATAATAAAAATTAGATCAGTTCGAATAAAAACCAAACAGTTTTACTAAAAATCAATTCATATGGAAAAAATTCAGTTCCTAAAAATTATAACTAAACAAAAATCAATCCAAACTAATCAAACATCATTAGTTTGGTGTTCAACCTAAAATGTGTGTTTAGTTCTCGCAATCAAACAAGGCATATAGTACGTAGTAAGTTGACCCTAGTCGTATCTCAAGGAAGGCTTAGCAGGGCTTCCTAATTCAAGTGCTACAAATTAAATATTTAAACATTCTATCAAACATGCAATCATGAATTAATTTAGGGAAAAGTAGTATATCCGCCCTTAGGGTAGAGGCCCCTATGGCGGATCACCCCTTATGGTCCGGTTTTGTTCAAATGGGCCACTGTAGTCGATAAGTTGTTGCAACTTAACCCTCCCTTCTAACGACCGTTTAACGTCGTTAAGTAAATTTTATTTTTAGTGAAAATGAACATATAATATAATATACTTGATATTTAAAATATGGGAAAAGTAGCATAGCCGCCCCTAGGGTAGAGGCCCCTATGGCAGATCACCCTTTATGGTCCAATTTTTGTTCAAATAGGCCCCTGGATTCGATAAGTTGCTGAAATAAAAAATTAATTTACTTAACGACGTTAAACGGCCGTTAGAAGAGAGGGTTAAGTTGCAGCAACTTATCAACTTCAGTGACCCATTTGAACAAAATCGGACCATAAGGGGTGATCCGTCATAGGGACCTCTACCCTAAGGGCGGATATACTACTTTTCCCATTAATTTAAGTAAACCTATAAGTAAACTAAATAGCGGGAATCAGGAATTAAGGCTCTAGTGTATGAACATCTACCTCGATCATCTCACGTCATCGCTATTCATGCATTCATTTACTAATTTTAAATTTTCAAAAGCTATCTAATTATTAAATTCGCATTTATAATTAGATTATGCCTCCGACTCTCGTAGTAGAACCACACAATTAAGAATTCAAGATAATAAATGAATACTCGGTCTATACATTTCCGATTACAATCAATGTTGATTGGACCTTAATCCGACACAAGGATTATCACTCGATCTCACCCTATGTCTATGGAATTGTAACAGTGATCAATCGGTATAATTTAACAAGCACAGTCCAAACAACGAGCATGAATAACAATAAAAATCAATAATCCATAAGAAGTCCACAAACCAGTAGAGATTCAATCACCCTATCCAATCATATAATCATCAAGCAATCAACATAAATACATACTGATGACTACACTACGTGGAAAGAGCAATTGATCCCCACCTAAATCCGTCTTCCCAAAGGTAAATTACAACTAGAAGAGCTTTCTAAAGAGAGTTCTAGTGTTATGATCAAGTTCTCAGAGAGATATGGGGGGATGGATACATCTGAAATGGCCTGAATTGCCTTAAAACCCGTCGAAAACCGTTACCCAACGACCGCTGAGTAGCCAACGGTCACTGGTTGCAGCTCTCTGTTCCCCGCTTTACTGCATCCCAGCGAGCACTGGGGTCCCAGCGCCCGCTGGACCCCACGCTCACTCCAAGCTTTGCTCGTTCTGTACTCCTTTTTTGACCTTTCCGTTCTCCGGCACTTCCCGACATCATTTCAGCTCACATTAGCTCTTTCTCGTCATCTTACATCCAAAACAAGAACTAACAAAACACAACATAAACACGAACTAAAAGACACAATTCTACTCCAACAAAAGACTAGACACGATAAAAGATGACCTAAAACACACACGAAAACGAGCTAAATATTTGATTCTTTATCGATTTGTTTCTTATTCACCAAAAATTTTTATATTCTCCAAAATATTTCAAAGGGAAGCATATTGGGATGAATAGTAAACTAGGTAATCCCTATACCAATTTACTTGATTCATCTCCTTACATTGGATCTTTTCACTCTGGAGATGTCATCATTATATTGGTCATGCTCCCATGGATAAACTTTATTTGTTATCAATAGAATTACTTCTTCCGTCTCGCTAAATGTGGCCATGTTTTTTTTTTGGTCGTCTCATTAAAAGTGGTCACTTTCTTAAAAAGAAAAAATTTGTACCTTTAAAATTCATCTCTCCTACTTTTTTAAAACACCACACTTTACTTTCTTAATCTCCGTGTCGTAACCTTTGTGGCCACATTTAGCGGGACGGATGGAGTACAATTTTTTCCTTCTAATAAAATATACCTTGTGAAGTGTGTCTCTTTGCTTAGCAAATTTGGTTTCTCCTAAGGATGGCAATGAGCGGGTAAAACCCAAACCGGACCCGAAACCGTTCAAAATCCACTCATTTTAAGGTTATAGTTCTTATTTCAGTTCCATACCCATTCAAATCCGGTCGTGGTCGGTCCAGATCCGACCTGACCTGCTAGGTACGGTTTTAGTTCTAACCCGGACTAGACTGATCATTTTTTTCCAATTTTTTTTATTTTAAAAAATGATACTACTTCCGTCCACCAAGTTTCTTCTCACATTTCCTTTTTAGTACGTCCACCAAGTTACTTCTCACTTTCTTTCTACTTTTGGCAACCCTTTACTCCACTCACAACTCAACACATCATCAATAATGTGGGTCTCATTCTCCACTAATTACACACTACTCAATATATATCATCATTAATGTGGGTCTCTAACTCCACTCATTAGTCAATATACTTTACACATCATCAATAAAGTGGACCTCATTCTCCACTAACTACACAACACTCAATACACTTTACACACTATCTACTAAGTCAAAAAATTTATTAAAACTCGTGTCGGATCAAAGTGGGAACATCTTTGGTGGACGGAGGTAGTATTTGATAATATCTCGTATTTTTTGGGATCGGTATTAGGATTGGGCTTTTAGAAAATTACGAGACTTGAAATTAATGATTTACGAAATTAATTTGAAGTTCAATACCAGTTATAAATTTAATTTTTAAATTATAAAATAAAATTTATATTTTAAAATTTAATTTAATTTCAATTATAAAATTTAAAAAAAAAATCACATATTATACATGTAAAATCACCTACCCGAAAATAAGAATGGGTGACCCGAACCTAAAAATACCCATGGATATTCTCCCAGCCCAGAACCCTTTGTCATTTAGTTAACGGCCCGGGTCCAGGTCTGGATCTAGTATTTAACGGTTCAATCTCGATTCCAAAACCGTAATTATTTTAACGGTTCTGGTCTGAATTTTATCCACCCATTGACAAGCTTAATTTCCCCTTCCTGTTTATGATTTCAGGGCCACATGTATCTTTAATCTTATTTATTATGATGTTTGAGACATTTTAATCATCCATCTGTTAATGTTAAAGAAGATAATTATTCTCTTGCTATATTTGATGATTGCTCTAGGTTTATTTGGACTCATGACCAAAACTGAAGTTTTCCTTGTTCCTGGAAAATTATTTGCTTAAGTGAATACTCATTTCGATATGAATATGAGCGTTGTTAGATGCAATAATAGCACTTAGTTTCATCTTTCTTGCATATTTTATTCTCTTGGTATTGCGGTTCAACATTCTTGTGTGGGTAAGGTACTACTCAACAAAATGATAGAATTGAGAGAAGCATAAAGAAATACGACTCAACAAAAATATGCAAGAAAATAACACCCCCCACACTTAAATTTTACTACGCCCTCGTAGTAGGAATTAAAGAAGAAGGAAAATGAAGACTTCCCTGATGAAACACGAGCCGACAACAAGTTCGAGAATCAAACTGATTCCCAAAATTGGTACCTGCACACGACAAAATAAAGAAAAATAAGCATAAAACTGAACGAAATAAACAAACAAAATAAAAAGGAAGAAAAAAAATAAAGAAAAAGAAAAGACAACTAATACGCTGGATCATGCGGATCCTGATAGTCGGATGATGGAGGAGGCTGAGGATGGAGTCTTGTGCTCACCTACAATTCAAGATCGACATTCCAATATTTATTTTATTATGCAAAAGAAAAGGAAATACTAAAAGGAAAATAATAAAAGAACAAAAATAAACTAAAGAAATTCTCATTTAATGTCTCGAATTCGACATGACATCTTCTCCTCAATTCACTTGGATCTCGATCCGCTTCATTGAAGCCTCGACAATCTCGAACCTCTGATTGCTAGCTCCAACAAACATGTTCAGGTTCTCCTCGACTGAAGCTTGTGGTGGTCCCTGTTGTGGTTGCTTCTGAGAAGAAGCGAACTACTGATATCTCTGCATATGTAACCTACCACCACAACAAACGGATCAAACGCAACTCGCGGGAGAAAGATATCCTAGAAAACAAAAAAGAAAAATAAAAATGAATAAAAATAACAGCACGATACGAAAAGAAAACACAAAACACAAAAATAGAAAATAACTAACGAACACGAAACAACAAGAAGGAACACGACAAAAAAAGTAAAAATACCAAGTACATAAAAGGATAAAACACAAACTACAATAACACTTAAACTAAAAACGCCTAAAGCCTTCCTCGGCAACGGTGCCAAAATTTGTTCAACCTAAAATGTATGTTCAAGTTCTCGCAATTAAATAAGTCTTATAGTACGTGCTAAGATGACCCTAAGTCGAATCTCTTGGAAGGCTTAGCAGGGCTTCTTAGTTAAAGTGCTAGAGAACAACAATTAAAGATCTTAAACATTCTATCAAAATACAATTCATAAGGTTAAATAGAATTAAATAATCAAATAGTAAATTAAATAACGGGAATCCAGAATAAAGGGCCTAGGCTTCGAATATCTTTATCGATCATCTCATGTCAAGATTAATTCATGCATTCATTTACTATTAATCTCTAGGAAGTACTTACTAGCAATTACAATTCGGGAATCAAGCAGTCAATATCCCCCATTAATCCTTCTTCCAAATATTAAATTACAATAACTACAGTTTTTGAGAGAGTTCTAAAGTCTAAAAAATGCTAATCTATCAGTTGTCGTTTGTGTCATCAGATGTGCTCCTGTTTTCTCTCTAAATCGAGTGAAAAAATTGTCATTTTAATGCGCTCAGCGACCGCTGAGTAGGCTCCACCAGCGTGATCACACTTTTTGGGCAGGCCCAACGGCCGCTGGCATGTGCTATCTGAAGCGTTGATTTTTGCTCCCCAGCGAGAGCTGGTGTTCCAGCGCCCGCTGGACCCCAGACTCGTTTCTTCCTTCTCTTTTCCGCTTCATGCACTCCTCGACTCACGCCACATTATTTGGCTTTGCATATCGGCACATTCGGCATCATTTAAACTCCAATCAACCCCTATTTCCGTCACCCTACATCCAACACTAGAGCAACAAAATCGGCGTAAACACGAACTAAAAAGATGCAAAATTAAATCAAACTAAAAACTAAACACAACTAAATATGAACTACAAACACACCAAAAACAAGCTAAACATTACACATCTTTATCCATTAATTACTCATCTATGTCCAATCTCGTATGAAAATAAACTCAGATTATATGAATTCATTTATTTATTTGCATATATACATTCACAATTTGATTACAAATTAAATATATACAACCGTGTTTGCTACAAAATTAAATATATATATATATATACACACACACACACACACTCGTATTTGTAACTACAATGCACACATTTCCTCATGTGCTCATATAATTCAAATTATTTTGTGAAATAAAATACATAGACATATGATCAATTTTCTCATGTGCTCATATAAGTGGATATTTTTATCTCTTATTTTTAAATGTGTCATTTTTTAATCTTTTATTTATTAAAGTGAGTATTTAAATTTGTTATCCCTAAATTATATATATTAATTTTTTAAATAACATGAACCATTTAATACATTTAAAGTATAATGAATACATTTAAAATATCAAATAGGTATCAAAATATACTCATTAAATTTTTTTTATATTAATAAAAATAAACTCAAAAATTAGATGAACCTATTTATTTATATGCATATATATATATAATCCGATTACAAATTATATATATATATATACTCGTGCTTGATTCAAAAATTATATAACATATATATATATGACTTTTATTAGGTGTGAAAATTTTATTTAAATTATTTATTTGTAACTATAAAGTATACATTTACGTCAATGAGTAGTTGTTGGGAACCTTTTTGATGCTTGTAGAAATCATTATTTATATGTT
>JAPKLX010000024.1:837708-877942 GCA_026898415.1 Leonotis leonurus | reverse complement strand
CACGTTTTCCTCGATTTTACTTAGAGAAGTGAAATGGGGACGTGACATCAAGATCCACGTAGGACAAACTCCAACGGCTAGAAGTACAGTCAGCAGTCAACGGTCAAAAGAGCATTTAATGCTTACTGCAAAAGTTGCAAAGACTTCCAACGGCTATAATTGAAATATGCCTATATAATACTTCAAGCCTTCTTCAGAAAGTGGTTCGTGAGTTCGGGATATTGCCCAGAAAAAGCTTCAACGCTAAAAGATTCTCTCCAGTTTTCCATTGATTTATTCAACACTAGATATAGATAATATACATCCTTGAGTGTTGTAAATTAGAGAGAAATCACCATTATTCTGAAGATAACCCCGCTAGAACTTATCTTAGATTTGAACCTTCAAAGCCTATAGTTCTAGTTTCCTCCATAGCCAAAAGCTCGAAGGAAGAACCATTATAAACCAAACCCAGATCCCGTACTCGACGAGTTTAAATAAGAGAGTTGTAATCTCGTACTCAACGAGAATAAATAAGCGAGTTTTGGCTCGTACTCAACGAGGATAAATAAGCGAGGAATCCAAGGTTAAGGGATTCATCGATCTAGCTTTGATCGATTGTGGACGTAGGGGGTTTCCCGAACCACGTTAAATATTGTGTGTTCTTTTATATTTTGCATTGCATTAGTTTGATTCTTTGTTTATCACTTCACCAGCGAGCTGTTACCCAACAGCGAGCTGTGCATTTGAATCAACTTCATAAAGAACACTCGGTATAAACAAAATATATTTTCTAAGTGTAAGAGCAACCAACATACACACAGCTTCCGCACACGATCTGTGTTTGGACAGATCGTCTGGTACGCTCCAGCTAGCTGCCAGTCTATCTGCTCCTTAACAGATTACTCACGCTCTGTGTTGAGAACTTTCTTGAGCAGCTAGAACTCTCTCTACAACAGAGGAGATCGACTGCTATTAACAGCGAGCTGTTCTGGTATCAACAGCGAGCTGATTCTCAACCTGCTGTTCAAACAGCCAAACGCGAAAAATTGGATTGTGGTGTCTTCCCCCCCCCCCCCCCATAAGCCACACCTGCTCTCCCGGGACCCAACAGTAGTTGATGTCATATAACATTAATCTAAAAGTTCTCATTATTTTGTGTTATCGAGTGTACACAATTGTCTAAATTTATAGCCTAATTGTGGAATTGATAATCAAATGACATGAATTGAATTCAATATTTGTCCGAACAAAAAATACATAAATTTATATATCTTTAGTTATTATGATAAATAATTAGGAATGCTAATTTTTGGATTAAAAATTAAATAAAATACATGTAAATTGTAATAATAAAAATATTAAAAATATCTACTCACTAATAGATAACTTAATATTTGTGGTAATAATGAAGCTCAATTTCATTCCCAAATAATGATATGCGGTAAAAAAAATCATCAATTTGATTGAATTCTCAAAAATGCATCGAAATATATTCATTAACTATTTTTTTATATTAATGAAAATGATACATAAATATTAAATAATATACAAATATAGGATATATAAATAAATAAGAAGATTGTATACTTCTTTATATTTATATATATTATTATTTTAATAAAAAAATACGATTCTTAAATTTCTATTATCTATATTGAGAAATGTTGGTCCCGAAACGAGTAAATAAAAATTTGAAATGCTGAATTTGGTGGTAAACTCGTTTTTATAACAAATCAATCAAAATCAAACTTTCAGTTTGAGAGCTAAGTGTTCTTCCTATCAAACAAGCTTTTACAATGAATATGAAATCTATGGTAACTTGTTCGATTTCTAAGCTCTAGATATGTAAATAATTTGGCTTATAATACACGGGGAAAATATAACAACTCTAACTATGAAACACTTGAGAAATGAGTGTTTCACTGAATAAAACTTTGAGCTTGAGTATGAGTTGATTTCTTGGAATTCTTGATTCTTCCCGTTAGTTCTTCAAGTGAGAAATGCTCTTTCTTTATAGTTGATGTAGATCCGAACTAGCCGTTGAGTGTAGTCGTTTGAATTTTGAATCTTATTCAACCGTTGAATTCTTCCCGTTGAAGTCATCGTCCTTTTTTCTATTTTTGGTATTTGTCCTTTTAGACAAATTCTGCAATCTGCAGCTTTCCATAACTTTAAGTATTGACCTTCAGGTTTGGACCTCAGGCTAGATCTTCAGGCTAGACTTGAGGACAGAAGCTTTAGGTTGGACCTTCAGACTGGACTTCAGGACAGAAGCTTCAGGCTGGACCTTCAGGCTAGGACCTTTAGGCTTGACCTTCAGGCTAGGACCTTCAGGCTGGGCCTTCAGATTTGACTTTCACGCTGGTCTTCAGGACAGAGTTCAAGGCATGACCTTCAGACTAACTTTCAGATTTGCCTTTTAGACTTGATTTTTCAGGCTTGGATTTTCAGGCTCGGTCCTTCAAACTTGCCCTACAAAAAATCAAGTTTTGGAATCAAATCAAAACATAATAAATATCCCAACAATTTAACTCGTTTTGATGGTGCCAAAACATGATCAATAAATCAAATGTATATATTAAAGAATTGATATGAGCATTTTGAGGTGAACAATATTCCCCCTGAGATTCATAATCACATCCTTCATCTTGAATCAAATTTCCTTTTCAGTGGGGCATGTTCCCCCTTGCTTGTTGATCTTCATAATTCATCTAATTCTTCAGGACCAATGTTTGTATCGATTTTGATTTTTTTTTTTACTAGTCTGGTACCTACAATCATTGAGCTTTGAAAATTGAGTTCTTTGGTACCCAAATTTATCTTATAACTTTCACTGAGTTATTAGGCCATATTTTCCTTCCACTAAAATCAATATAAAATATTTTTGATTTTTCAGTTTTGCTCTAAGACTTAGTTCTAAACTGAGGCCATCTTTTGTAAGAATTTTCAGTACAACTTCTTGGTGAGCAAGAATGAGAACGATATGATCTTGAACTGGGTGGTGAAATCATGAGTTCACATTTATATCAAAAGTATTGTCTCGGTTCCCAATATGAATAATATTTCGGGGAACGAGAATATGAGTTTCTCGAATGTGAACTTCTCGAATATGAGCTAAGTGATCTTGATCCATGCTCAGTTTTACACTGAGTGTGTGGACTCACTTTTTGAGAATAAATATTTTTCTCATATGATTTAGACCTTGAAATAGATCTTCGCATAACCTTGTCGGTTCGATGGTGTCTCAATTGAGTCACCTGAGGTTGTCTGATAGGAGAGGTCTTTTCCCTCTTCTCATTTCTTTTGAGTTTGAGAGTAGCTTTTGAGAATGATTCTAATTTATATTATTTCTCAAAGACAAATCATCAATTTTTCCTTGCAACTGATGATTCTCATCAATCTTATACTGAAGATATTTTTTCAGTCTAGAGATGATGTTATCTTGTTCTTCCGCCTTCTTTCTTAAGGCACTGAGTTTAGAAGTGAGTTTTTCACAACGATCATCTCTTTTCTCTGGTTGAGATAGTTCAGTAGATGTGCTTACTGAACAATCTCTTTGGTTTGATGATTTGGGATCAATATAAGAGCTAGGCATGTAATGCTCGTAGTAGATTATTTGGGAACAATCGTTTCCCAAAATATTCCTGGCAATATGCTCACAAATGATTTTGATTTTTTTTTAAAGATCTATTCAGATGACCTTTAAACACACGAAGTATCGTAGAAACAGTGGTCGTTGAACACACTACTCTGATACCACTTGTTGGTCCCAAAACGAGTAAATAAAAATTTGAAATGCGGAATTTGGTGGTAAACTCATTTTTATAACAAATCAATCAAAATTAAACTTTTAGTTTGAGAGCTAAGTGTTCTTCCTATCGATCAAGCTTTTACAATAAATATGAAATCTATGGTAACTTCTATTGCAGTGTATCTTGATGATCATAAGGCAGTGATAAGAGTAGTGAAGAAAGGGGTGGGGTTCAGAGTGGCGATTCCTGAGCGGGGAAGTGGAGGAGACTAGGAGATGCTGGGTGAGAATGAAGATGCAGATGGGTGAGATTGTTCCTCTCTGATCTTTGATATGTTGGGATTCTCTGTTATGTGATATGTGATCTGTTATGTTGATGGTGATCTCTGTTGTGTTGGTGGTGATCTCTGTTAATGTTATGTTGGTGATCTCTGTTACTATGATGTTGATGGTGATCTCTGTTGTGTATGTCAGTTAAAGCACAGTGTTGTTGATGCATGATTGTGTGATGCTGAGATGATATGAATTATGCTCTTTTTTTTTTGGTTTGAGATGATCAATCTATGATAACTGATCTTGGTATGAGATGAGAATTGTTTGAAATATGCTGATTGATTGTGTGATGAGTAATTTGCATGATGGTGTGAAGTATGTTGATTGATTGTGAGAAGTATGCTGCATGATTGTGTGAAATATGTTGCATGATTGTCTGAAGGCTATAACAATTTGTGTAAATTTGCATACAATTGCACTTTAAATAATAAAGCTGCATAAACTGCAGATTTGCATACATTTCACAAAAACAAGATCTCTTTACATCTTAGAGATCTTGTGTGTTACACCTTAAACACAGACACACCAAAAAATGTGTTTAATATGCACAACACAACTAAAAAATAGAAACCACTGCACTAGGAGGTACTATATGTAATCCATAGGGCACTTACAATATGTTCCACAGTTAAAGCTCTCCCATTTTCAACCATATAGGTCATACATTCTCTAACTAAGTCTATAGGAACTTCCAAGTCATTTGGTAATCCATCAATTCTCATCAAAGCTTCCTTTCTCATATGAGGCAGTTTGTAGGTATTTTTCCCTTTCACCTTCATGATTTCAATCATGCAGCCTTGTAAGCTTAAAAATACCTTGTTCAATGTCATGGGAGATAATGCACTGAATGATGCAACCACTGCATCAACTAGTTGGTCCACATTATAGCTGGCTGTCTCGGTTTGAATGCTTTGAATTGCTCTGAACTAGCCTAATTCATTAACATTAGTGTCGGGAGAGTTTGGTGGTTGATGCACTAGCCTTATATCAAACACTTCACTACTAGTTACAACCCTAAAGTCCTCATTTGTGTCTTTGATATGTGGTTTTGCATTATCCTGTTGGATGAAGATCAATTTTGATGCATCTCTAGGCCATTTAGCCTTGATTGAGGGAATAATCTGAAATACAATGTAATACCCCGCATTTTGAATTCCGACATAAGTAGTGAATTCCTCGAAATTGTCATTATTACGAAACCCTTGGTCTCAAGTATGTATTTAAATTTGATGACGAGTAGCAACTCCGTTATTATTTAACCTAAGATATGTTATTAGTTACTATTATTAATCTCCATTGTTACGATACGTACTATTCGTTAATCGATATCATTATACATTAAGACCCATGGCATAATATTATAATTTGTACAAATGCTTAATTGCTAAAAATAAGAAGTATAATTAGTAAGAAGGTGTAATATACAGTTATATATAAAGGAAGAATGTACTCTATAAATGGGCTGCTGGGTTTCGAACCTGCACCTAGCCGAGGGGGGGAAACATATGTATATATATATGCATACAATATAAATACACGTAAGACGCCAGCGTGGATCGGAAGTGTAGGAAAGGAAGCAAGCGTGCGAACGGTTAGATTCCCCATAATCAGATTTAGCAAGGCATTAGCGTGTAACAGGCACCCTACTCCCTACTAATCCTAGCTGCACAGCGACGCCTCATGTCTCCACCAATCGCCATGCCTGCGAATCAAAAAAAAAAAAAGAATAAGCAATTAACGCATAAGATTAGTAAGGGTTAAGGATTCAATCTTCTATATAAAGGGGGAGAATTTTTAACTCAACCCACACCCAAATATCACCATACCAAAACGCTGCCGAATTTGGAATTCGAAGGAAACCAGAAGAAGTGAAGTAACAGCAGTGGTGTGCACGAAAGAGAATATAGAGACATCTTGAGGTAAGAGTTTGAAGCTTTAGCATTTTATGTTCATGCTTCTTAGGACTAGATTTAGGAATGGATTACACATGCAAAACAGCTTTAGAATGAACCTAGCTTGAACTTTGAACTTAAGAACTGATTTCAAACGTAGAAGCTTGGACCATGAATGTAGGGACTGCAGTTGAACTTAGAGAGACATGCTCTTAACGTAAGAAAATCATGCTTCTATGTATTGCTTAAATAATGTGGATGAAATCAGATGAATATGGATGAACAACCTACCCTAACCGATGAGCTGCATAATAAAAGAAGAAGAATATAAGATTTACACCTAACGAGTTAGAGTAATAAGAAGTATACGAAATAAGGATTTCCTCCGAACAGCCTCATATTACCTCAGAATGTTAATGAATGGATCTAAGAACAGTTCGGACGAGCTCCGAACAGGTTATAAACAACACTAGACGACCTCGAACCAACCAAAACCAATCTGAAACCATGGCCATTAATAAGACTCCATTAACTCATAAAATTTGAGAAGGAAGGGAATTATTATAATCCTAAAATGTTCTCTAAGTAAGTAAAATAGACAATGATCAAATAAAATAAAGAAGAAACAGTTAGCTGTCACGAGAGAGGCAAAAGTAGAGACTAGAAAGAGAGCAGCGTGAGGGTGAAAGAGAGCGAGGGGGCAAAGGAAAGACAGCTAACTGCAGGAGGCAGCTAGCTGTGAGAAGAAAAGAGAGCAGAGAAAGAAAGGAAGAAGAAAGGCAACGAGAGAGTAAGAAAGAGCAGCGAGAGAGAAGAGGAAGGAGACAGCTCGCTGTTAGAGAGACAGCGAGACAGCTCATTGTTGGAGGGACAGCTCGCTGCTAGGAAGATAGCGAGAGAAGCAGCGAGCTGTGCGAGAGGGAAAGCGAGAAAACAGCGAGCGAGAGAGCGGGAGAAAGGCAGCAAGCTGAAGGAGAGGCAGACAGCAAGTGGAAAGAAGGGCAGACAGCGAGCTGGAGCGAGAGAAAGAAATGGAGAAAGAGAGAGAGAGCGAGCAGCAGCGATAGCGAAAGAGGACAGATAGTGAAGGCGATAGAGATAGCGAGCGATAGCGAGCAGCAGATAGCGATAGCAAACAGCAGATAGCGAGCAGATAGTGAAGGCAAGTAGAGCAGATCGTTTTGGAGAGGGCAGATCGTTATGGAGCCACTCAACCAGATCGTTTACTTAGCGGGGCAGCTCGCTGCTTAACAAAGAGAAGGACAGCGAAGGAGAGACAGCGAGTGGAGAGACAGCTCGCTGTGAGAGACAGCGAAGGAGAAACAGCGAGTGGAGAGACAGCTCGCTGCCGAGAGACAGCGAGAGGAGAGACAGCGAGAGAAAGAGGAGACAGCGAGAGAAGAGACAGCGAGAGGAGAGACAGCGAGAGAAAGAGGAGACAGCGAGAGATAGAGACAGCGCGAGGGTCATGGGCCGGGTTAACGGGTCAATAACTAAATGGACTAGGCTTCATAATAAATCATTTGGGCTAAAGATTTAATTGATTGATTGGGCCACTTAATTATGTAGACGGGTTAAACCAATTTATGTCGTAGATTAAATGAATTACGTAGGTGGATTATGAATAATCCTATTAGATGGAAATTACCTATGTATTTAGACCAAGCCCAAGAAGTAGGATATTTATATAATCTTATTAATTGATTTAATTACGAATCATCCTAAGATGTATATATTAGCTAGGTATTCTAATCTATGAAAGACTTATAGACATTCTGAGTTATGAATCGAGATATTAATTTAGAAATGTCCCTAGTACATTACCCAATAAATATTTATCCTCAAATTACACGATGACTTAGAAATCACCGAATGATTTATCTAGAAATACAGCTCCTAGACTTATGTTCTAGCCGATCTTTAACGATCGAGACTAAATCCTCATGATAGCCGAGGATAGTGATTCCTTGAGCTTAGAATCTATTTGATATACTCAAGTATGTATCTCACTCGAGATTCATGTTAAAGGTTTCGACGAGAGGTCGGATCCGCATCACGAGAACAAGGCAAGAATCGATCAAGACCATTCAAGTAGGCTTTTCTTACCCTATGAAAATATATGTGTGTATGCTTTCAAATGAAATGAGATATTTTCAAAAGCACTGTCTTACCAGAAATGTTTTTGATTTATGTATGATACCTATCTGTTATATGATAATCGAATTCGGGTTCCAGTGGGTTAGCGTCTCCACTCGAACTAGTGTACACAAAGGACCGTGAGTCATCTAGATGTTGACCGGTCAAGTGTCTGTGGGAAGTGGCCACTTCCCCGGCACATAGAACTTCAGATATGGTTGAATACAAAGAACTAGGACTGCAGTCAATTAGAACTTTCTCAAGAAATGATTTTGTGAACATAGGTGCTTTAGAGACAAAATCCCTATGTTTCACTTGAATGGCTTGACAGTTATATATGTATGTGTGCGATTTCGGCACGTGTCTACTGAGTACAATTGTACTCAGCCCTGCATGTATTTCTAAACGTGCAGGATAAGAATGAAGAAGACGTGGGTGCTATGTGTTGCTTTTGTCGGACTCCATAGTAGCTGACTCTTGGGGGTTCTGCGTGTCTTCATACACGTAGGGCTTTATTACGCGATCCTGAAAGTTCCGCTGCTAGACTTTTATGTAGTAGATCTGAGACTAAACTCTATATTCTATTATGATGTAACGAGCTTATGACTCTGACTTCCCGATTTTACGGGTTTGGTCCTTATTTCTATGTTATGAAATGAATGATTACCTTCTTCTCTTGTCAATTATTCATTTCGTTGGTCATGTTCCCGGCTTTACTAGAATTAGTAGGAAGCGGGCGTGACATACAAACACATTTAAGCACATTTAGGCACTGCACTGTAATTTAATGCAATCTGAATTTAATGCCCACACACAATCTGACTTCATTGCATTGGAAACAATCTGAATTTAATGCCTTGGAAACAGATTCAATTTAATGCAATACTAAATGAATTTAAAAGTACATTAAGGCAACATTTAAAGCATTTAAAACTACCTATACCTGAGTAATTAAACAGTCTTTGATTATCTTCTTAGTGATGGACTGTAGTGGCTTTGTTTCTAAAGTACCTTTCAGCCTATTCTTGGAGTTCCTTTTGGCTGGTACTTTTTGAACAAAGGGGAGCATCAAATATAGGTCTACACACTGCACACATAAACATGACTTTTGTGATGAAATTTTTGCTTTTGCATGTTCTATGTGGTTCGGCCTCCCCCGGGGTGAGGTAGAACCTATGTGCAGTTTTAGAAATGTAGAACCATTTCTCATCTATATGAACTGTGTTGTTCATATTCTTGAACTTCAAAATATTGAATGCTCTATCAAACTGTAAGGCCTCCAATGAAAAACTAAGCCTCAGAAGCTTGTTTGGAACTGTGAGGTCCGGTTTGATAACGTTTGAATGAGCTTTGATCAGTCCATCTTTGATCCATCTTCCCACTGTGCTTTTTGTTTGACTAAAAATGTATCCTAAGAAGTTGTAATACGTAGTAGTCGACCCGAATGTCGTATCTCAAGGAAGGCTATGCCGGGCTATCAACTATTAGTACTAAGTGCGTAAATGGAATGTAAATCCTAAACACTCTAATCAGGATGAGACAGAAAAACTCTAAACTAAGATGGAAAGCAATAAACGGGGTACACAAGTGATTGAAGTCTAGGGTAAAGATCATCTCTAATCTAGGTCAATGCTTATTTAATCAAATCAAATCTTTAATAGGTTTTCCCTAAGTTGATTAGCCAATAATTTACGTGTTCTTAAAGCTAATCCGTGATTATTACTAACGTATACAAATCACACTTAGAGTAACACTAATCAAGATATGATTACCTATTTTACGTATCCGATTAATAGGTTAGGTTGTTTGATTACAAAAGAGAAATAGAATCATCCATTGATCAAATTAATCCTATTTCTAGAGTTGCACATGGTGATCAATCATGGAAAACTCTTAAACACGGATCAGAACAACCATTAAGAAGATCAAATCCAGCATCAAACCATAGATAAGAAACAATCAACCCTATATAAGAACTTAGCCAACCATATTGAAAAGCAAATCCATAGAAAGATTCATGGAAGATAACTTACTAAGAATCCACAATTCGGTTGCTAAATCCCTTCAATCCTTGGATACCCCAAGGCACTAAACTAAGAAAAGCAGTAAGAACAAGTGTTTGAGAGAGTTTTTACAAGTTACAATGGTTCGGAATTTAAGAAAATACACCCAAAAACCACTTAAAAGTCATCTGAAACCGCCTGTCAGCGGTCGCTGGCCCATGCCTTCTGTCCCACGGCAGCAGTACAAGCCCAGCGACCGCTGGCCTGTGTAAAATACGAAATATTTGAAAATACCAAATTGAATCTTGTCTCGATAGGAATCCGTAGCCGCAGACGGATCCGAATTCGGAGTTGTAACGAAGGAGAACGAGCCTAAAAAAAAAAATTGTTGCGCATTGCGCAATAATTTCGCATATGACCATGCACCCACGTTCTTTCTCCTCTCATTTTTTGCCCATATCTCCTAGTAAGCTCTCATCCGCTTTCCTCAGCTTCGTTCGTCTTAGCATCTTCAACATTTACGGCTCTCATCCGCTTTCCTCACCTCTTTTCCACCTCCTACATCCAAAACACGAAACAAAGAACCTGGCGTAAAAACGAACAATAACACAACACTAAATAAAGAACCAACACACAAAACATGACAAAACAATATACTAAAATACGACCAAAACATGACAAAAACATACTAAACAATTTTATTGACTGAAATCCCTTTTGCCAGCTTCCTTATAGTGCTTCTTTTGAAGAGATCTAAGCTTTCAATGAGAGTAAAATTGATGTGTACTCGTTTCCTTCTTGTTTGTGATTTTTTTTCATTTTGCACACAAATAATCTGACCTCTCTGTCTTTGTATCTTTGCAGCTGCCCAAAGTCGAGTCACGGTGCGCTTCGAGACATTGAAGATGGAGTAGGCTGCCTTCATTTTGCCACGAATGACCTTCCCATCCTTCGAGTTATTCAATAAGTATTGAATAATCTCATTTCATTCTTCCTCACTAAGTTCTTTTCCTCTCATTTTGTGTTGGGAAGTGAATGTGGTGCAACTGATTTATGTGGAAGTGTAATTGTTTGTAATGTTCTACCTATATGTAGTAGATGTTTGGATGGAAGTTTTAGTGAGAAATTTGAAAGTAAATTTGATGTAAATTTTCATTTTGTACTTTTAGGGGGAATCTTGAAAGTAATGAAATTTTCATAATTTTCCCAATTCCATTTTTTAAATTTCAGTTTTAAGTTTCAGATTTTAAGTTTCTATGTTTAAATTTTACTTTTTAAATTTCAGATTAATTAAGTTTATAAGTTTGGAGGACATTGGCTGATTAATTAAAATTAACAGATTAAAAAAATCATCTAATAAAATCAGTTTAAAAAATCAGATTAAATAATGAATTAAATGAGTTTGAATAATTAAATTTATTTTCAGATTAAATGAAAAAAAAATGAAAATTAAAGTATAAATAAATATAGAATGTAAATATAGATTGAAGTTGTAAGCATCTATAAATACTTAACAAAAGAGTAAGTAGACAATTAGTAAAGATGTCTTGGTCTGCGGACCGGAAAGAAGGGGGTCAGGTTTATTGGGACGGATGGAATATTAATTAGTTTTAGTTGCATCAAACTTGAGTTAATGTGTTGACTTCCTAGATACTTTCTCACATATTACTAAGATATGTCTCTTAAGCTTTGTTGATTGTGAGTTAATGTGTTGACTTCCTAGATACTTTCTCACATATTACTAAGATATGTCTCTTAAGCTTTGTTGATTGTGTCTCCTATTAGAGATTGCTCCTTGTACTCTTAGACATCAACAATGACTTCCTTTATAGGTCTTTCTATGAAGACATATACATGAAGCTCTCTATTAGTCTGGGGAGTGCATATCTAGTCTAGTTTGTAAGTTGAATAGATTACTAAATTGCTTGAAACAAGCATCAAGAAAATGATTTCTCGCCATTTTAATTATAAGCTCTGTCAAGGTTTGGACTAACGAAGTCAAATGAAAATCACTCATTCTTCTACAGAAAGAACAATTCTTCATACCTAAGAAATTTATATACGTTGATAATATGCTCATGACGAGTAATGATGATAAGATGATAGAGAATTTCAAACTTTATGTAGGGAAACTATTCAAATACATGATCTTGAAAGACCTAAATACTTTTTAAGATTGGAGATAAAAAAAAATTGTCAGTCCATGACGGACATAGTTAATATGCCCGCAATTGATATGACATATGTAAATAAATAATATTTTTATTAATAAAAAATAAAAAACAATAAAACAAAAAATATAATGACTCATATACTTATAAGACATTACATGATATTGTCATGAGTCACAAAAATGTTGACAAATGCCCACCGCGGCCGGTAAAGTTTAACTGGGTTAGAGATTGCAAGTCCAAATTATGGTATTGTGTGTGCCAAATGAAATATGAAGTTGATTTGCGGATGCTGATATGCTAGGATGTAAGCCACAATCCATACCTATGGATCTAAATGACTAATTACATCAAGAAGGTTATGTCTTGCTTGAGGACAAAGAAATATAGAAAGTTGATAGGGAAATTGTTTGTATTTGTATATCACAAGGCTAGACCTAACTTTTGATGTGCATAAGTTAAGTCAATTTTTTTCTAGGTCTTGTGAATACCTTATTCTTGCAGCAGAAAGAGTTTAACTATTCCAAGGGAAGTGTTGGCAAAAGGTTGTTCTTCTCAGCATCACGAACTCTTTAGCTAAGCATGTTTGCGATATAGATTGAGAATTGTGTCCTAATACAAGGTATGTTGTAGGTTCTTGTTTGCTTCCTGGAATCTCTATTATCTCATGAAGATATAAGAAACAATAAATATTATCAAGGTCATCATCTGAGGCAGAGTATAGAACCATGACATAAGAAATTTTTGAAGTCATTTGGGTTTGATTTGCTGCTACGTAATCTATGGATAGAAAGAACTAAACCCATGCATTTGTTGTATGATAACAACGTAACAATTTATATAAACTCTAACTCGACATTTCATGAGTGTAAAAAAAATATTGGCATTGATTGTCATTCCACTGGGAAAAAAAACTGACGAATGTTCATATCAAGGTAGAAATGTAGTTAGCAGACATTTTAACTAAGTCTTTGTCTCTAGTTTTCCATCGCAACCTTAATAAGATAGGTATAACGACTATCTTCTTCCTTTTTGTAGTGTGTTAACTGTAAATCAATAAACAAGAAAGATTTATGCTCCGTTTCTGCTACAACAACAAAGATCAGATAACTGAATAACTAACTACAGGAGGTTATTTAGTTGTTGAGCTGGAAGTTTGTTTCAACTGCTACAGTTAGTTGATGGAGTTTGAATCTTGAACGTTGTTGTTATATTCATTAAGATATAATGTGTTGTTGTTGTTAAAAATTAGAGGTTAGATCAATATTTAGAAAGTGATTTACAGCGAGATACATCAAGAGAGAAAAAATAGTGAGAAGAGAAAGTTCATCTTCTTGAATGCAGTGTGTTTTTCTCTGTAATCTTGATAGTTTGTAACCTCTGAAACCATCAACAAACCGAGTCATTTAACCCCCGTGGATGTAGATTGCCTCACACAATCGAACCACGTAAGTTCTCTTTGTTTTTCGTTCTTCAACTCGTTTTTACATCTATTATGATCCGTTCTACTCGCGCCATTTACTTTCTTGATTACTGTTGAAGTATTGTTGTAGCATTACTGGGAACATTTAGTTCTTGTTTGATCACCATTCCACAACAATTGGTGCTGTTTGTGGGAAGGGAGGAGAAGGTTCTCGATTCAACCATGAGTAACACCAAGTATGAGGCGGAGAAATTCACTGGCAATAATGACTTCGAGTTGTGGAGAATCAAGATGAAGGCGTTGTTGGTTCAACAAGGTCTTGGTGATGCTTAGAAGCCATTAAAGATTGAAGAAGATGATAAAGAAAGAGTTGCATGATGGAGAAGGCACATAGTGTCATCATCTTGTGCCTTGGAGACAAAGTTCTAAGGGAAGTATCCAAGGAAAGGACTGCCTCTGAGGTATGGCAGAAACTTGAAAATCTTTACTGCACTAATCTTTAGTCAATCGATTATACATGAAACAAAGGTTGTATGCTTATAAAATCTCTGATGATAAACCTATTTCTGATCAGTTAGAAGATTTTAATAAGTCTATTGATGATCTTGAAAGTATAGATGTTAAAATTGATGATGAGGATAAGATACTCAATGCATTACCTCACAAGTATGATAATCTTAAAGATGCAATGTTGTTTGGTAGAGAAAATTCGATTACTTTATAACAGGTACAAAGTGCATTAAAGGCAAATAAATTAGAGAAAAATATTGAGGGAAATGGTGATGCAGTAGGTGAGGGCCTGAATATTAAAACAAAGTTTCAGAAAGGAAGCAAGGCCAAGAAGTTTGTTGACTCCAAAAAACCACCACAAAACAAGGGAAAAGGTGGAGTTGGGTCATAAGAAAAAGAGACAAGAAAGTGTCACTGCTACAAGAGACCTGGATACCTCTAGAAATATTGTTTTTCCTGGAAAAGGAAACAAGATGAGAAAGGAAACATCAACCAGAACTCAGCAGAAATAGTTGAGAAATATGATGATGGTGAGATGCTGAATGTAACATCTGATTCGATAAAAAATAAATGGATATTGAATTCAGGATGTTCATTTCACATGAGTCCACACCGAGATTGGTTTCAATCATTGGAAAGGGTGCAATCTGGATCTGTACTACTGGGGACGATCAAGTATGCAAGATAGAAGGAATTGGCAGCATAAAGCTAAGGATGCATGATGGCTCTGTCAAGATTCTGGGAGATATAAGGTTCATTCCAAGTCTGAGAAGAAACCTCATATCTCTGGCCATGCTTGAAGCAAAGGACTATAGTTTTAAATATGAGAAGGGAGTCTTGCTTGTCATGAAGTCTGGAAGAGAGATAATGAGAGCAAGAAGGATCAGAAGTCTCTACTACTTGGAAGCTCAAACCATTGTAGGTGGAGCTGATGCAAATGTTGCAGATGAGTCTTTGTTATGGCACAAAAGGTTGGTACACATTAGTGAGAAAGGATTGAGAGAACTCCAGAAGCAAGACATTCTGAAGAATACTTATGCACTCAAAACCAGTGGGTGTGATGAATGCATGCTTGGAAAGGGAAAGAAACTTCCTTTTGGGGAAAGCAATTTCATTGCAGAGGAGCCACTGGAATACATACACTCAGACTTGTGGGGTCCAACAAGAACAAAAACTCATGGAGGTGGCAAATATTTTTTGAATTTGATAGATGATTGCACAAGAAAACTATGGATCTTTGTGCTAAGAAACAAGAATGATGCTTTCCAAAAATTCAAGGAATGGTGTGCATCAGTGGAGCTTGAAAAGGGTTCAAAGATCAAGTGTTTGAGGATAGATAACGGGCTGGAATTTGTCTCAGAAGAGTTCAATGTATTCTGCAGGGAGAAAGGTATAAAAAGGCATCGAACTGTACCTGGAAATCCACAACAGAATGGAGTTATAGAGAGGATGAATAGGACTTTGCTTGAGAGAGTAAGGTGTATGCTTGAGTCTTCGGGGCTACCAAAGAGCTTTTGGGGAGAAGCTATAAACACAGCTTGTTATTTGATCAATAGAAGTCCATCCTCAGCAAGGGAATTCATGACACCCAATTAGTTGTGGCACTATAGAAAACAAGACTACTCACATCTAAGAGTTTTCGTTTGTCAAGATTTTGTGCACATTAAACAGGATAAGCTTGAGCCTAGAACTCTAAAGTGTGTCATGATTGGTTATCCTACAGGTATCAAAGGCTACGAGTTATGGTGCTACAAAGATGGGAATAGAAAAATCATAAGCAGGGATGTTATCTTCAAGGAAGAAGTGATGACTTTTCTAAAATTGCTGCAGCATTCTTCGGGCAAAAGTGACAGAGAGGTTGTAGAACTTGAGGTGGAGCATCGAAGCTCTGATTTGTTTGGCAAAGGACTAGCTACTGAGGACATCAACACCATGGACCAGATATCAGATGGTGAAGATGATCTCAATGATTATTTGTTGGCAAGGGACAGAGTGAGAAGGACCACTCATGCACCTCAAAGATGTGGGGAAGTTGATTTGATTATTTTGCTCTGAACACAGCAGAAGAGTTGTCATACCAGAAGCCCAAAAGTTATAGTGAAGCTATAAGAAGTGATGAAAAGGACAAATGGATGTTGGTCATGAGAGAAGAGCTTGATTCTCTTAAGAGGAACAACACATGGGAGTTGGTTAATAAACCAAAGAATTAGAAACTTATAAGCTGCAAATGGATTTTTAAAAGGAAGGTTGAAGTAAACACAACTGAACAGGTGAGATTCAAGGCAAGATTAGTGGTCCGTGGTTTCACTCAAAAGGAACAGATAGACTTTAATGAAGTGTTCTCTCATGTGGTGAAACATTACTCCATAAGGATTCTCTTGGCTCTAGTGGTGCAACAAGCTTTGATTTTGGAACAATTGGATGTCAAAACTGCTTTCTTGCATGGTTTGTTGGAGGAAGACATATATATGACTCAGCCTGAGGGATTTATATTACCAGAAAATAAGAACAATGTATGTTTATTGAAGAGGAGCTTATATGGTCTCAAACAAAGCTCAAGGTAGTGGTATATAAGGTTTGATAATCATATGATGAAAATAGGATTCCATAAATCAAACTTTGACATTTGTGTGTAACTGAAAATTCAGAATGAAATTCCAATAGCATATCTATTATTGTACGTTGATGATATGCTGATAGCAAGCAAGGATAAAGGGGTGATTACAAAGATAAAAGCAGACCTCAAGCTTGAATTTGAAATGAAGGAACTTTGAGAAGCTAGAAGGATTCTTGGGATGGATATTATAAAGGGAAAAGATGGCAGAACACTTTGGTTGGGGCAGAAGGATTATATTGAGAAAGTGTTAACCAAGTTCAGAATGCATGAAGCTAAGCAAGTTTCCACACCTATGGCTCTACATCACAAGCTTTCTTCTCAACAAAAACCTAAAGATGAAAAAGAAAGGCATGTCATGGCTAGAATACCATATGCCAATTTGATAGGAAGTATAATGTACACTATGGTGTGTACATTATTGTATTTAAAAGGTTAAGGTAAGTGGAATATATTTTAATATATATATATATATATAATATTTTATATCTCAAAATTTAAATATTATATATGAAATTAAAGTTAATACTCTATGTACTTGATTTCTACTTGCTTGATTTTATATACTCCCTTCGTCCCAACAATCTTGACTCATTTGACCATAGGGACAATCTTGACTCATTTGACTGAAATTATGACTAATTTTTTGTCCCAACAATCTTCAACTATTTAGTTAAAATTGTGAGTAATTTTTGGTCAAATGGGCCAACAATAATGTGACAAAGGGAGTACTATTTTTTAGGTTTACAATAAATACAAAAATTAAATAAATTATGTATCTTTTTATTATCTTTTGAAACTTCAAGAATATTTAAGATACAGTGTAGATAATTTTTATTATAATTTTATAATTTAAACTTTTCAAAATTGATTTTTTTTTTATTTTTAACTACATAAAAATTATTAAAGAGATATATAAATGATTAGATTTTAATTATTTTAGTTTTATTGATTTTATTTTATTATTTTTTTAATTTAAATTTTGTTTGATTTGAATTTAGAAAAAATATGCGAATGCTAATGGTAATGGCGAAGGAGAAAGTCTGGGAAATGACAACATTACGTTAGGCTTGTCAATGAGTGGATAAAATTCGGACCAGAATGTTAAATTAGATACGGTTCTAGAACCGGAATCGGACCGTTGAATATCGGGTCCGGACCCGGATCGTTAATTAAAATATTAATGGTTCTGGTCCAGGAGAATACCCATGAGTATTATTGGGTACGGATTACCCATGGGTCTCGCTATGTTTTATTTATATAATTATTTTAGTCACCAATTCGTTAAAACGAATCCGGATTCTAAATAAATTAATTAAATATAAAATATTAAATAATGAAACTTTACTCTTATTTTATTTAATCATTATTAAAAAATCACTTAAATACCATAATTATTTTACGACTTATATGTGTTTATTGTTTGAATACATTTATTATTGAATTATGACGTATAGAGTATTCGTCTACAATCAAGGATGTAACACGAGATATTATAAAATATTATTTTTTTAAGATAAAAAAAAATGAAAAAAAAATTGGAAAAAATAATGATCGGGTCGGACCGGACTAGAACCAGAACCGTATTTTACGGGTCGGGTCGGGTCTGGACCGACCATGAGCGGGTCTGTACGGGTTTAGAACCGGAACCGAAACCGAAACCATAACTTAAAAATGAGCGGGTTTTAACCGGTTTCGGTTCCGGTCCGAATAAAACCTAGACATTGAGAAGCGTATATTACGTAGAGCTAAAAATAGGAGAATGCTCCCATGAAATGACGACCGGCGTTTATATATAGTTAGTTACGACAATGCAGTTGGATTTTGACAATTGGCTTATGTGCATGAAAACATCTCTCTCCCCTTATTTTCAACAAAACAAAAAGAAATAATCTTCATGGCCGTACCTTTCTTCCTATGAAAACACCACCTTCACCTTCTCCCTTTCTCTCTATCTCCTGCAACATTTACCCCAATTGCATCAAATCCCTCGTAAACAAACATGAAGAATTCCAAAAATCCGTTTAGCTACGACCTCATGGACTCCGACGATTCCAGCGTCTCCAGCAAGCAACCCTTGTTCGCCCACACGCACCAACCTGACCAAGAGGAATATACCTTCCGCCTCAGCACCACCTCCGAATCCAGCCCTGACCGCCCACCTCCGCCTTCCTCTGCCTCCTTCGATGCCGGAAACTCCACCTGCAGCTCCTCCACCTGGGAAAATTCCCCCAACATTCCCTCCACCCCCACCCTCTCCTCCTCCCCCGTCGCCAAATCTCCCTGGTCCTCCTCTCACATGTCCACCTCCGACCATTCCTACTCCTACACCGGCCTCATGGGCTCCCTCGTCCGCGAGGAAGGCCACATCTACTCCCTCGCTGCCGCCGGCGACCTCCTCTTCACCGGATCCGACAGCAAAAACATCCGCGTCTGGAAGAATCAGAAGGAATTCTCCGGATTCAAATCCAATTCGGGTTTGGTGAAGGCGATTATCATCGCCGATGAGAGAATTTTCTCCGGCCACCAGGACGGTAAAATTAGGGTTTGGAAGATGTCGGGTAAGGATCCGAGCGTCTACAAACGGATCGGGACCCTACCGACGCTGAAAGCAAAGGTGAAGAAATCGTTCAAACCCAGCAATTACGTGGAGGTGAGGAAGAGCCACAATGCTATCTGGATCAAGCACATCGACGCCATCTCCGCTCTTAGCTTGAGCGAGGACAAATCGATTTTGTACTCCGCCTCCTGGGACAAGACGATTAAGGTGTGGCGCGTCTCCGATTCCAAGTGTTTGGAATCGATTAACGCGCACGACGACGCCGTGAACTCGGTGGTGGCGGGATTCGACGGTATGGTCTTCAGCGGCTCCGCCGACGGAACGGTGAAGGTATGGCGGCGGGAGATGCAGGGGAAGGGGACGAAGCATTATTTCTCGCAGACATTGTTGAAACAGGAATGCGCGGTGACGTCGCTGGCCATCAACGCCCCCTCCACCGTCCTCTACTGCGGCTCCTCAGACGGGCTCGTCAACTTCTGGGAGCGCGACAAGTTCCTCTCCCATGGCGGATTCTTCAGAGGACACAAGCTGGCGGTGCTCTGTCTGGCGACCTCAGGGAATCTCGTGTTCAGCGGATCCGCCGATACGAACATCTGCGTGTGGCGGAGGGAGGAGAGGAACCACCTCTGCCTGTCGATCCTGAGCGGGCACAGCGGGCCGGTGAAGTGCTTGGCGGTGGAGGAGGATAGGACAGAGTTGTCTTTCTCCGGGCAGAAGCATTACGTGGTGTACAGTGGCAGCCTGGACAAGTCGGTGAAGATATGGAGAGTGTCGGGGCAGGGGGCGGCGGTGCAGAAGGAGGAGATGAGTGCGGCGTCGCAAAACTTGTCGTCGCAAACAAGTAGGAGTGTTCAACAAAGGAGAAATTACTGAACATGATTCTCTAATCAAGTGCAGGAGAAATGTTGGCAAAATCAGTAGTGGAATAATATTGTATAGCAACACACAATTCATTTCCTTGTATATATATATATATGTGGCCTCGCCTCCAACAAATGCCTATTTATTTTGGTTTGCTATCTAACAAATCGGATTCTCTGTCCCATCATTTCCGAATTTCTTATACTGCTGCATTTACCAGAAAATAATCATATGCATTCATTTTTAGATGTGTATTTAGATCGAATTAAGCTTTAAAACTTAAATATTCCATATTGACGTTGATATGTAGTCCTATTTAATCGGATAGCAATGGAGTTGTCTCACTTTCTTCCAAGTGTTGACTCTTGTCTTGCTAGTTAGTGATTGTGTATGGTAGATTGTATAATAGCATCGCCCCATAAAAGATTATTTCCGTCCCAATTTTAGAATGTTTCAAATTATAGTTAAGTTTCTCGGTGTGAATACACAACAACTGTCCAAAATATCGTGACTAAATCAGGAAATTTAAAAGCGGGAATAGAAATGATAAACAAAACAATATCGAATAACTACATAATACTTCAATGGAAATTCGGTCATACTATTGAAATCGGTACAAGGAACTCAGTGAATGAATACATGAGTCAAAAGTTCTGAATGTCTTAAGTTACATGATACTTAGATAAATGGAAATTTAATTTAGCGTTCGCAATAGATTATTATTAAAGTTTACATGTATGAAGATATGAAAACTCCCAAAAGTTGACATAAAGAGATCGACAAGAAGCTTCATTTAGCACTCCCTTGCCATCGCATTCGCAACTCGACATGCACATTTACAAATATATGTAGGGTATACTACAATGGTACTCAATGAAAACATGTCAAAAACACATATGCATACGTATAGTTACTAGGGATGGCAATCGGGTACGGTGGGTATGGATAGTAGCTATCCATACCCATGCCCACGAGCTAAATGGATATTAAATTCTACCCACAAAGGTACCCGTGTATATTAAAATCACTCAAATCGACTATCCAAGGATACCCACAAACCCATCGAGTACCCAGGAACCCACCACCCATCGGGTACCCGCAACCCACCACCCGCTCAATGCCCATCAACCCACCACTTGTGTGTATCCATTACTCGATATATATATATATATATATATATAGGGGTGGGTTCAAGTAAAAAATGAGTTTTGGGTATAAAATAGGAAGTAATCCAAACCACACATCTCATAAGATCCGATGGTCTAGATTTCATCCTGATTTTTTTTTAAAACTGAAGTTGCATTGCATTTCACAATGCAAAAGGGTATTTGAGGGAGAAAAAATTAATTGCAGTTTTTATTTCTGGAACTGATTTTACAATCCCATTGTTCACGCCATAAACAACTAACTTCCCAAATACTACTTCCACCCAATCCTCTGCCCTAAAAACGAAAACCACCACTTGTGTTCGAACAATATGGCTTCATCATCACGCCGGAGGTCTACAAGATTGTTGCAACGCACTGGAGAAGAAGATGATTTTCAGGAATTGCAGTTGGAGGAAGCACCAGTGGTGCAAAAGCGAACAATGTCGACTACAATTTCACCGGAGAAGAAGATGATTTTCACGCCATATTGCAATAACTTCCCAATCATACAACACACCCACTTCTCTATCAAGAATTCCTTCTCGATTGCAACTTCGGTGAATGAAGAAGATGTCCTCGACTCCACGCCGCCGTTCACGCCGTCTCCTGGGCAACGCCGGGGAAGATGACGACTTCGAAGAGGGCCGTTTACCAGAAGAGACCATGATGCAAAATCGTTTGAATGTGAGTGCAACAACTCGTAGAAGGTTAATCAAAAACAGTGCATCATGATTATATTAACAGTGCAACAATGTAACTAAAGTAATGCAAAACTGTAGCCTGGTTCAATGCAAATTTTCGTGTAAACAATGCAACAACGTAACTAAAACAAACCATCCTGCCATGAATTCACCGCCCCTTCCATCAATTCTCTCAATGCAAACTATTAAGAATACAAGTGCAACAACTCATAGACGGTTAATAAAAAACAATGCATCATAATTATATTAACAGTGCAACAATGAAAATGAAGTAATGCAAAATCGTAGCCTGGTTCAATGCAAATTGTCGTTTAAACGATGCAACAATCATCAAAACGATGCAACAATTAACAAAACGTAATGCATATACATTATTGCATCATTTCAAATACATACAACAATTATTGTTATACATCCACTTACCTTCACGATGCAAAAACACTACACGATCGAACCACATAAACAGTATTACAGCATTCCAATTATCATTAGTATACATTCACTTACCTTCACAACCTTGATTCATTGGAAATTTCTGCTGCAACTCTTCATCACTCCAACAATATATAATCACGCATCAATTATTGAAAACTGAACAAAACCCTGCAGCTATCTTAAATCAACGGTTATGGAAAGATATATTAACTATCTCTCTCCTCCATAAGAATCGTTTATTTCCATAACCAACCAATCAATAATATTAGACAAATTACTGAAATATCCTTTTAGTAATATATATGGATTATTTTAAACCCAAAATAACTGAAAATTATTAAAAGATTTCAATCGTTAGATTAGAAAAATGGAGTGCTGAGATCACTTCCTATTTTATACCCAAATATCACTTTATATATATATATATATATATATATATATATATAATTTCAATATTTAAGATATATTAGATATAATTTTTGATGGAAATTATAAATAATCTTATATAAAAAATAGATAATATATGGTTAATATTAGATGGATATGCAGACTTTTTACGGGTATTTCATGGGTTTCGTGGGTACATTTTCGCGGGTATATGGGTTTCACGGGTATGGATAGTTAATATCCATACTCATACCCACGAACTAAATGAATACTAAATTCTACCCACGAACCTACCCGTGGATATCAAATGTCTCTCAAACTCACAGCTATTAGGGTTGGGTACCCACGGGTAAATTGTCATCCCTAATAGGTATCTTAACAGTGATACATATGAATTTTATATGAAAGTTTGACTACAGTTTTAGTTCCTTAATAATCTATTATATCTATAACCTTTGTGTACCGGGAAGGTGACCACCTTTCATAGAAACTTGACTGACCAGCCCACTAAGATGACTCACAGTCATTTGTGTACACTATTCCGACTAGAAAAGTTATCCCGTTAAGACCGAATCCGATTTTCTAAACTAAGCAGATAGGTATCATACTAAAAATTATAAATATTTTATGACAAGACAATACTGAAAAATATATTTTCAATTCAACAACAATTTGAAAAGAATAATATAACTTCACACATAATTTATTATATTAGAAAGCTCTCCTGACTTTCTTCCTTTCTTAACGAGATTCGACTTCTTCTTGCTAGTACTTCATCCAAGTGTAACCTTAATCGAAATTACGAGGTACGATACTCTATTTGAGTACTCCCTCCGTCCCACTAAACTTAACACATTTTTTCCGGCATAGTTATTAAGGAGAGTGTGTAAAGTAATGTATTAATTTTCCTCTACTCCATAGAAAAAGTAATCGCATAAATAAGTAAAGGTGGTATAAAGGTTCATCTTAATGGACCCAAGAGATAATAACGTTGTTGGTTAGCCTAACACGACGAGAGAGAAATACATTGTTGGGAACCTTTTTGATGATTGTGGAAATCATTATTTATATGTTTTGATGATGCGAAACCATATTATATATGCATAATATTAAATCTTCATTTAAAAGAATCAACACTTTGATGTTTTGGAAACCAGGTAGTCATTGTCATCTATTAAGGAATATCTTAAGTGTAATAGAAGCAGATCGTTTTTAGTGTATAAATAACGATCTGTCTTATTCTTGTAAAAGATATCCTGGACACAATGATTGCTAGAATAACAAGTGTTTCCTCAATGTAAGGCAGCCAACTCCTCATATAGTGAGCAGATCGTTTTTGGAATAAATAACGATCTACCCCTCATATGTAGCAGCTCGCTGTCATCTTACTTGTTTTTGGTTTCCTCTAGTTTATTCTTTATCAGATCACAAATGTAAAAGCAGCTTGAAGTTTCAAGCTGACTTATAACGATCTGACTCTCTAGACTAGAACTAGCTTTTGATAAGTTATACTATTCAAGTGTTTAAGCAGCTTGTCTTTCAAAGTCAGTCCGCTGCTTGAAACTAACATCAGATCGTTCTTTATCCATTACAAATGGATGAGCAGCTTGTTACTAAAGGACTACGACAGCCCGCTGCTCAATGCCTTCATCAGATCGATCGTCGTTCCAAAACGATGAGCAGCTCGTTCCTGGCTATTACATCAGCCCGCTGGTATCACAAGCAGCAGATTGTTTGGTTCAAAAACAATCTGGTCATTACAACTCAAAAGTGGAGGAAGCTATAATCTACCTAAATTGATAAGCCTACCTGTCCTATGCCACGTCAACATCCACGTAGGACAAACTCCAACGGCTAGAAGTACAGTCAGCAGTCAACGGTCAAAAGAGCATTTAATGCTTACTGCAAAAGCTGCAAAGACTTCCAACGGCTATAATTCAAATAGGCCTATAAATACTTCAAGCCTTCTTCAGAAATGGTGTTCGAGAGTTCGTGATATTGCCCAGAAAAAGCTACAACGCTACAAGATTCTCTCCAGTTTTCCATTGATTTATTCAACACTAGATATAGATTATATACATCCTTGAGTGTTGTAAATTAGAGAGAGATCACCATTATTCTGAAGATAAACCTGCTAGAACTTACATTAAGTTTTGAGCCTACAAAGCCCATAGTTCTAGTTTCCTCCATAGCCAAAAGCTCGGAGGAAGAACGATTATAAAACCGAACCCAGATCTCGTACTCGACGAGTTTAAACAAGAGAGTTGTAATCTCGTACTCAACGAGAATAAATAAGCGAGTTTTGGCTCGTACTCAACGAGGATAAATAAGCGAGGGATCCAAGGTTAAGGGATTCATCGATCTAGCTTTGATCGATCGTGGATGTAGGGGGTTTCCCGAACCACGTTAAATATTGTGTGTTGTTTTATATTTTGCATTACTTTGATTCTTTGTTTATCACTTCACCAGCGAGCTGTTACCCAACAGCGAGCTGTGCATTTGAATCAACTTCTTAAAGAACACTCGGTATAAACAAAACATATTTTCTAAGTGTAAGAGCAACCAACATTCACTAAGCTTCCGCACACTATCTGTACTTGGACAGATTGTCTGGTAAGCTCCAGCTAGCTGCCAGTCCATCTGTTCCTTAACAGATTACTCACTCTGAGTTGAGAACTTACTTGAGCAGCTGGATATCTCTCTACATTAGAGGAGATCGATCTGCTACACCAAGCGAGCTGTTATGGAATAAACAGCGAGCTATCTCAACATGCTGTTCTAACAGCCGAACGCGAAAAGTTGGATTGTGGTGTATTCCCCCCCCCCATACACCACACCTGCTCTCCCGGGACCCAACATACATAAATTAAGATAGAGCTGACACCAGGAAAACATCACCTAAACAATGGCATGGATATAAAAGAAAACATAGAGTAAACAATTGCTAGATAAAAATGGACGGTGCAACACATGATGTGACAATGTTAGCGTCATGATGGACAATCCAAGCTGGCACGGCACACGGGACAAGCCAGGTGTTGGGAAATATTTATAAGTGTTTTGATTCAGATCTCAATACCTCTCCTGAAAGATGTAATAAGTCCAAAACTGAAATCTCTAGTGTTTTGTCTGAGAACTCAAATGTTAAGGAGTTCTATTTTTCAGGTATACTGAAGGACAGACACCACTGAAGATTCAAGACATTCCAAAACTGAAGGACCACTCTACTGAAATTTGTCCTGAAGTTTTGAAGTTGAAGTTAGAAGCTAAAATCTCCTTGCTACTGAAGTTCAATCTGAAGTTCTGCACTGAAGTCAATACTGAAGTTTCCACTGAGTGATAGTCATTTTTATAGGACTTACCTTTTATAGCAAAAATCTCAGTAGGTGAAACACAATCTTGTTTCAGACACCAAAAATGACAAAAAGGACAAAAACTCCAAAAATGACAAAAATCTCAGTTGGTGAATGGGAAGATCTGAAGGACGACTTCATAAAGATTATTGATCACTGGATTATATATGGAGCATGTGGAGAAACTGATCGAGACATATTATTTCAGAACTTCATGGATGATTATCCAGATTCAGATTTTATCAAACTGATCAGAGAAGATGCTGCAAAGTCTGGAATCACTATCTCTGCCCCCTGACAGGAAACAATTTGATAGACCAAATCTGTCAGGAAGTCCTTTTATGGATAAGAAGCCAATTGAATCTGAAGCAATCATTGCTGCTCAAGTGCTTGGCCTGGATCTGAATCTGAAGGGACCTTACAGAAAGCTTTGAGATGACACTTATCTGATGTTCAATGCTATATCTCCTGAAGCTCAGATGGAAATGGTTCAAAAGACAAGAGAAGAACAGAAGAAGGCAATCTCTTAACCTTTTGTTGTATTTCATTCTATTTACTGAACAATCTCTGTACTGAATGATCATATGAATGAAATGCATAATTTTTGTCTATCTCTTGATCTCAACCTGATGACAATATTCAAGTTGTCCAGGCTCTGATTATTTAATTTTTTTTGGTTTGATATTAACTGCTTAAGTAACCCATCTCATCTTATAGATTAGGTGTTCTCCAGTTTAGGGGGAATTCTTTGTCTTAGATAGATGTTTTTAGGTTAGGTTTTGGTATCATCAAAAAGGGAGAAATTGTTGGGAAATATTTATAAGTGTTTTGATTCAGATCCCAATACCTTCCCTGAAAGATGTAATAAGTCCAAAACTGAAATCTCTAGTGTTTTGTCTGAGAACTCAAATGTTAAGGAGTTCTATTTTTCAGGTACACTGAAGGACAGACACCACTGAAGATTCAAGACATTCCAAAACTGAAGGACCACTCTACTGAAGTCTGTCTTGAAGTTTTGAAGTTGAAGTTAGAAGCTAAAATCTCATTGCCACTGAAGTTCTGCACTGAAGTCAATACTGAAGTTTCCACTGAGTGATAGTCTTTTTTATAGGACTTACCTTTTATAGCAAAAATCTCAGTAGGTGAAATACAATCTTGTTGCAGACATCAAAAATGGCAAAAAGGACAAAGACTCCAACGGGAAGAATTCAAATGAGCTCTATCTCACAACGGATACTATCTATGAGAGAACTATATATACCCCGCTGCTTCAAACGCTTCAACTACCGGTTACCCATTATTTACAACTTGCTATCGCTATTTTTACTCTCAACATTCAAGCTTTCAGGCTCTCTGTTTAGAACACTCATGTTTTCAGATTTCATTCTCTAGTGTTCTTAGCGATCTCTTTATAACCGAAGAATAGTCTTAGCATTAGATTAAGTTCTAAACAAGAAGTGATCAGATCTACTGTGTATCTAACCCTTTGTGGTTGATTACTGTAAGATTATTATTTCTCCATTAACTTGGAAACCCTCGACTAACATCGAGTACTTGTGGACGTATGAGTTTTTATCTCCAAACCACGCAAACCAAATCCTGTCTCTATCATTTACTTTCATTATTTATCATTCCTTGATTATCATAATTGAATACTGATTAATTGAAAAGAGAAAGATTTCATTAAGTTTTCTGAACAAACGAGTAAGATTTAAACCACCACATTCCGCACAACACTTAAGATATTAGTCCATCAGTCAAACACTCAGTGTAGACTGAAGGATTGCTATCTAAAGTATTCACTCTTACTGAAGTCCCTCCCTTCAGTACAGGAGATCACAAAGCTTTTAATTGAAAAATTATTAATTGGTTTATTCTCCCCCCCCCATACACCCAGTATACTTGTTTCGGGACCAAAAAGTCAAGGTTGTATGCGTGTGGAAGGGGTGGCAGCATCCTAGGTGAGAAGGACATGCAAGGCATAGGTAGTAGCATGTAGCTCGATATGACACATAACCTCGCAGCTGGAGCCGCTACCTAGGCGAAAAAGGACGACATTAACTCTTAAGGCAGGTATGTGGTGCGGCAAAGAGGTAAGTCCCAAAGTGATGCGCTTGGCAACACCTTTTCAGCTAGTTTAATCAAAAATGGTAAACTTTGACCAAGTGAAGTTAGGGCTGAGGAACCCAAAAATAGACTCATGGGGCACATCAAGTCTAATTCATGACCAAAGGCAAGGGATTGACTTGAGTCCACCCACGTAGGCGAAAAAGGAGTTAGTTGACCCATTAAGTCCGTGGTTTGAATGAAAACATGCCAAAATGGCAAACCACGGACCCAAGGTCCACATTACGGAACATGACCAAAAATCGAGCCAACCATTGGAAAGTTGGCTGGAGATGGTGGCCTAATCCGAAGAACGTCATCACCATCAAACATTTCTACCAAAAGAGAATGACAAACCAAAACAGTGGTCATACATTTATGTTCCCTTATCACAGGGCCATAAGATGTGGGGTTAGACATCTCACGCCGCAACTCGAGAGGGGATGAAGATATAGCATGTGGGGGGAGTCGGAGGCAAGCATGATCTTTGGTCACCGGGAGTAGACCCTAAAAATTGAGTAAAGTTGTAGATGAGAGTGTTAGGAATTCTTGACGTCATCTAATGATACGAAGCGGAATAACATAGTCAAGAATTGATCTAGATTTATAATTGATTACGTAGTTGAACATATGAATACGTTGGATAGAATACTTACCGAATGCAATGCTTCCACGCACTCCTTCTGCCATAGAATCCACTGTAATGGTATCCACGTGTATTCTAACCCGATGCAGGAACGATTGCCCGGTACAAAGATTCACAGAGAGAACGCTAGGAATTCACTCTGCGAACTGATGGCAGTTCTAAACTATGTTTCTATTTTCTGTGTCTGACTTCTTGAATATGCGTATCTATTTATTATAAATAATACTGGTCATAACCCTTGGTTCAAATGACTCATATTCTTAAGTCTGCTTTATTAATTAATAGTCCAAAAATTAATTAACAATCTCATATATTCAATATATCCTAATCTAGTCTACAAGATATTAAAATATCTTTCAATCTTCCACATGGAGTAGCATTAGATAATACGCCGTGCACTCTTCTTGTACCCTTGGTCGAACCAAAATACACTTGAAAGTGTGACCCAATAGGCCCCAACTATCGACGATGATCTAATCAAAGTCTACACATAACTCCTAAACTGCGTTGTGCAGCGAACTCGATATATGGCGGACGTTTACGCGGATTCTGTAAACAACCTTTATATGAAGTTTGAGTAATATCATTTCATTCGCGACACACTTGATTAAGCATTGGATCTGTCATGTGTCTATCCAAATAGCTTAATCATTTCTTCTCATCTTTATTATACGACTCATGATCATATTCAATTACTCTAATTCAATATATCCTTGCATTGACCAATGAATGGTCGAATAATATAGAGAAACTGTGTGCTCTCTCGAAATTCTAATCGATGAATGAATTCCAATCTTGGATGATCTATCATTTTCAATTCATCTCATGATGCACCCAATCCAAGCCGTGTCTTGCCACTTGCAAGCATTATCTCGGTCAAAGTACACCACTCAACAAACAAAATGTGTAATGACCTCAAGTCAGAGGACTATTACATACTCCATACACTAATAAATCGTAGACACTGAAACAAACGATTTAATAGTCGGGTATACCAATACTCTCCAAAGTATCCATGTGTCCATCACGGATATCAAATATCTCGTAGTTGTGAGAACCACTACATTATCCAAGAATGTGATGCAGACCACATGCCTACCTATAACATATCATCAATATCCCATTCATGATGATCATTAGTTGGGGTTATTTTAGAATTTACACTCTATCATTTATGTCTCACACCATTAATGACAATGAACATTCAAGGGAACAAATACGAGAATAATATTAAACATTCAAAATAATAAACTCCATAAATGCACAAAACTCATAGAAAATCAAATTTTCATAAAATGTGATTAAGTAAATATGTCTTTACAATAGAATGTTTCTTTAGACATATAAACTAAAACTCCCACTGAATCAAAGTCAACTACCAAGATGTCTAACACCCAAGCCTTCAAAAGGTCTTTTGTGTTTCGCAATACACAATGGCTTGGTGAAATGATAAACTAAGTATCTTCAATGGGTACTCTTTCTATTTTAATATTGTCATTTCTATTATATCTCGAACCAGATAGTCTCTCCTGGGAATGTGCTTGTTCCTGTTCGTGACTCTCGGTTCCCTTGCTTAGCCTGTAGGCTACATCTGGCCCAGTGCTTATCACGACATACATGATTGATCCTATAGCCGAAGCATATGAGATCCTCTTCATGCGAGTTTTCTCCTAATCATTAGAAGGACAATCATTCTTAGACAAGATAATGTCATGTCCCATAGGCAGAAATCCTATCTTGGATTTCTCCATTGAGAAGCGCCTAAGCAATATATCTATATAAGTGGACTGTGATAATCCTAATAATTTATTGGATCTATCTCATTAGATCTTTATCCCAAGGATATATGAAACATCACATAAATCCTTCACCATGAATGATTTAGAGATTCAGTCTTTCACGGATTGCATCTGTCACGACCCACCTTCACTAACTTGTAGTAATGATGGGTATAACCGTGACTCGGAAATAGAATATAGAAATGAATAAGAATAATGGTTAATAGCTCGAAGGTGAATACATGATAAGTACTTCAATGAATAAGATTTCGTGCGCGAAACAAAACGTCTAGAAATACTAAATACTGAAAAGAGTGTTTGCAGCGGAAACTGGATCATTTTCTAAGTCTACATGTATGAAGACATGTAAACCCCCAAGAGTTACTGCTATGAGTTCGACAAAACCATCGCTGAGCACTCCTCCTTGACATCACAGCTCAACCTGCACATTTATAAATACATGCAGGGCTGAGTACAAAAGTACTCAGTAGACACATGCCAAAATCGCATTCATACATATATAATTGTCATTGTCGTAACATAGTGCAACATAGAGATTTTTGTCACTAAAGAACCTATGTTCACTAAAAATTCTTGTGTGATCTTAAAATTCGACTGGCCAGTCTAAGTTCTGGAGTAATCAAACATATCTGTAATTCTGTGTGTCGGGAAAGTGGCCACTTTCCGCGAACACTGAACCGGCCAACCCGCTAAGATGACTCACAGTTCTGGTGTACACTAACCTTTAAGATATAAATCTTTAAAGGCCCGAAATCGATTAATTGTTCAACAGATACGCATCATACCAAAATATAAATATTTTCGACAATACAATACTTCATAACATTTTAAATTCTAAAGCATTTCTAAAGCGAAAATAACAATTTGGTACAACGCATACGATTTGATTTGTAAAAGAAAGCCTACTTGGACCGTCTGGACTGACGACTGCTTCGTTCTCGAACTGCGGTCCTGACCTTTCGTCGTACCCTTTAAATAAACCTCGAGTGAGATAATATTTTCGAGCGCATCTAATATTCGCTAAGTGTAAGGAATTATTATCCTTTATTATTTGAGAATTATTCTCGGTTCTTTTAACCCGGCTTAAATGATTCTGGAATAACCCTAATTCATTTAGTTATAACGTACGTCTTATAAAGAGTACTAACAAGGAGGGAATTATAAGGTTTTGAACATAACGTGGTCGAAAAATCGACATGACCTCTACGTTCATTCAACTTATCCCTCGTTTAATCAAAACGAGTAAACCAACTAACACACATCAACATTGCCCCATTCCACTCTCTCTCGAGTGAGGACTCCGTTCCTCCACTCGAACTTATCCCAACTAAATCTCAAATCGTAACAACAACAATAAATCAACATTTCAAACATTTCAACATTTCCACTTGCGCAGTCCGAGTTAAACTCGATTTTGAACGTTAAAAAGTACTTCAAAAATTCTAAATTTCAAGATATAAGTTCAAGACATTTAAAGGAACAACTTTCATTTAGGAAATATTTTCAAAATCATTGCAGAAAAATTCATAAAAATTCGGAAATCAACCCTGTTCCACGTTTGAACTAAAACGTCGAAAACTGCACAATTGACTTTGAAAAATCATAATAAATTGGAAATATTTCCAATTGTAACGAATCAAACTTTAAAGTGACCATAACATCGTAGAGTTTTATAATCCGAAGACAAAACACATAAAATCATTTTACTCTATTTTTCACAAATTTTCAAAGTTAGCTAATTTCCAGATTTTCGCTAGAATTGACAGTTTGCGCAACCATTTTGAAAAATTCATAACAATTCGAAAACACAACGAAACGGGGTGATTCAAGTTGGAGATAACTCCTAACTCGATCTAGTATTTTATTTTGTAAAACTTCTACTCATTCTGTACTTAAAATGACGAAAGAAAATCCGGCAGAAACTGTCGTCCGCACTCATTTTCTTTTTAAAACATACTCAATTATAACCTACATACATGCTCGTCTATTCGATTCATCCGAGAAAAATCGAAAACATATAAAACGACAAGTTCAAATTAACTTCTCAAAACCTAACATGCTTAGATTTTATCGAAACTTAAAACACACGTTCATCTAACTCATACGAGCAATACTAATTATCGACATTTTTCGATTCGGGTTCGACCCGATAAAAATCGAAAAGGGCAGCCCCTGTTTCACTTTTTCATCGTGCTCAAAAATGAAAATGAAACCGTAGAAACATAGGTAAGATCGAGGGTTACCTTTCTATCGGATTAGATTTCGAAGAAATCTGAAGAACGAGACGAACGGGACGAAAATCGGAGCAAAGCTCCTCCTCCTTTTCTCTTCTTGCTCACGCCAACCTTGCCTCTGCCTATCTCACGTGAAATCTGAATAATGGGGGTGACTTTGTGGTCTTTTTTTAGGCCACAAAGTTGCCCGTAAAATATCTAATTATCCGGGGTCCAAAACGTCTTTTAGATATTTTCGATCCGATTCTTTGTTATTTATCTATCTCGGTTGAAACGAGAGTCAACACACTCGACTATCTTACTCGTTAAAAATATCTTCGTCTCTCGTGAACTAAAGTCGGGTTTTGGCCCGATCGAGTTGCCCGTAAATCGAGAAAATGCTTATTTCTCGATTTCTCAAGTTCTCGAGTTCTCGGTTCTACTATTCACTGACGGCGAAAATCAAATTATTTTTAATATTAAAATATAGTTTATCTTTATTAACTCAAGTTATTTCATATATATATATATATATATATATATATTATTTTTTCAATATATTTTATTGTATGTTTAAATATTTTAAATTATGTAATAATTTAAATGTGATAATCTATTTACTTTATTTTTATTTTTCTAGATTTACAAAAAGTAATATTTTAATGTTTATTATCATTTGAAACTTGAAAGCTATTGAAAATATATGTGAATGATTTAATAATTTAAATATAGTGATTATAATTTTAAATTTTTTTAGTACATGAGAACTATTGAAGATATATATGAATGATTAATTTTTCATAAATAATTATTTAAAAATTGAATGGAATTAGTTACAAGATAAAATATTCGGATAAATCGAATCAAATCAAAATAAATTTGGTTATTTAGTCTAGTTAATTTTTTGTTTTGTTGGATTATCTTTTTCAATTCATTTTTTTTAATTTTTTTTGTTCGGATTTTTTTACAAAAATGAACCATGTATCCAAATGTTCATCTGTATATCTTATAATTTTATATTAAAATACTTTAATTTGAATTATTTTGTGCTTAAAAAAAAGAAAAAATAATGAAAAATTAGAAAAATCTAACAATAAAAAAAACACAAAAATGAGAATAACAAATTTAGTTGAAATATTAAAAGTGGAATATTACAAGTAAAACTGGAATATTTATATTATTAAATCATACTTTTGAAAGTAATGAATAACAAATCCTTACTTACTCCCCTTTCTAAATGATATAAAAATAATTCTACGAGCAAAGTAGATGTTTTTCTTTTTTGACCCAGCTACTCACACTTTTCGTTTTTTTTCTTAGTATATTACAAGTAGATGTTTTAAAAGTCTAAGAGAGAAAAAAACGAAGCCTTTGAGCACCTTTTTATTTTCTTATATTTATTTTCCTTGGTCAGGCAGTGACACATTAATATTTTTTATGTTAGTTTTAATTAAGTGATATGCAGTATGTCAATTTATGAATTTGTGGTTAGGTTGGTTCTAATCGAAATTCATATTTGTATATTAAATATAGGGAGATGACGAGTGATACAACTAAATCAAAAAAGACAAAAGGAATGACAAACAAACCTAATCTTCGGCAATTTATGTTAAAGAAAATGAAATCTCAAGGGTGTTCATCATCTTTACCGATAGATAGTGAAAAATTTTCTAGTGTTAGTGTGTCTACTTCAAATGATTTCCCTCAAACTCAAAAAAGGTTACAAATATTAATATTTGTAATCTTATATTTGTATTGTTATATATTTTTCGCACCCCCAAATTAAAAATCATCACTATGGTCAGGGTTGGTCCTGCCATGGATTGTTTATCGTTCTCCATTTAATTCGAGTATATCGTTTCTCTTTTATTTTTCGTTTCTTTTATTTATGTCTATGTAATTTTAACACTTAGTTTGAGTTAAACAAGTTTAGCTAAAATCGACTTATCATTATGAGGTCTAACTTGACCAATATAGTTGCATGTGTAGGTTCCTAAAGCACTAGATCGAATTCTTATATAACTTGACCAAACCCTTGATGTTAAGTGGCCAGTAGCGTCTTGGGCAAAGTAATGTTGCAACTGCGAACTGGAAGCCCAAAGGAGCAGAGATTTTGCCTTTCTAGTCAAATGGATTAGTGTGGTGATATGAATGGAGACATCATGAGCGAGGCACCTGAAAAGCGTGGAGTGCATGTGGGGGTTTCTCAACGAATGTCCAGTTGAGTATATTAGAGTAGGTTTGGCTTGAGAGAGAGTCTAGGCAAGGAGGTACGGGAGTGAGTAACCTTTACCTTCTTGACCGAAAATGTATGTTGGGTAGGGCTTCGGCGGCTACTTGATGATTAAAAGTGGGGCTGCCCGAGTGATGTATCTGTTGGTAGGTAAAACCCCAGACTTACACCTAGTCTTTAACCAACGACATGTGCATGCGACGAGAATCTTTGAACCGATAACCAAGAAGTTGATCAAGGCGCAACAAGTTGAGCCCAAGTCAAGTATTTTTTACTTTTTATTTTTCTTTTGTTTTATTTCAGATCTTGGTTACTTCCCTGCCCGAGATAGATCCCTCTAAAAAAATATAAAATCTTGATAGAGAGAGAGTATACCAACTCCTTGTGGGATCGACACTATACTTACCACTAGCAGAACTTCTACAAATGATAGAAAAATTATAAATATATCTTTATTGGGTGATAACAACTGAGCCCCCTATTAGGTAATGTGAGATATGTAAATGGCAATTTATGTATTGAAGCAGGACTCATGTCTCAATTTTGTTCTACACATACTGATTCAACTAAAATTGTTCGAGTCGCCCGCAATTTAGAACGTGGTCATCTAGTAATAGTAAGTCAACCCAAGTCGTATTCTCAAGGAAGACTTAACAGGAAAATTTGATTCTTTGTTCATAAACGGAAAGCAATAAAAAGGATTTGATTTGAAGTATTATATCTAGGCGAAGAATGTAAATAAACAACGCAATTAAAATCTAAATCTAAGAAAGCGAAATAAATCTAATCTAAGAAAGCGAACTAAATCTAATCTAAGAAAAGAAATAACTTGAAACTTGAATTTAAAAAGTGATGCGGAAAGAAATCTGGAAATTGAAAACGGAATAAGAAACTAGAAGCATAAACGATAAAGACGAACGAAAGCGATAAAACGAAATAAGAATAAATAAAAGAGAACGAAACAAACTTGAATTAAGAATTGTAAAAAGTCTTGAATCCACAACGAAATTCTGGAAACGAAATACTAAACGATGAATGTTGCAATCGACTAACTTGAAGACGAAAATAATGTGAAGAACTATCTAAAAACCTAAGTCTCGATCCTAGAATACGGGATCGAGACGTGCTAAACTACGAATGGAAAATATATGAAAAAGTGCTCTAAATTAGTCTAGGGAATTGTGCCAAAACTAGAGTCGAAAGTTGGGTTGAAAGTCATGTCCCTCGAATGAAAATCATGCCGAGCATATATAGGCGAGAGGCGGGTCAACGACCGCGTAGGAGTCAGCGGCCGCTGACCCGGTGGCACCGTGCCAATCCAGGGTTGGTTGCAACGTCCCCGAGTTAGCCGTAAAGTCAGCGACTGCTGACTTGCTCTGGCGTGCGCTCCTCGACTGGCTTGGGATCTGGCTCGGCCGCTGGCGCGTATGGCCTAGTCAGCAGCCGTGGTGACTAGTGCCTCGGCACTTGTGTTCGTTTTCTCCTCGTTTCTCAATTCTTCTTCGTTTCTTTTCAAACTTCGACGCTCGTTTAGGCCAATGATCCTGAAACATAAATCGGGCTAAAACATCACGGAACGAGGGAAAATAGTATGAATAAAGACGCGGAAATCATAAGTTTAGACGAACAAAAGGAAACTAAACACATACCATCGAAAGAGGTTGTTGCGATAAACTAAGAAAAGAGGATATCAACGTTCAAAAAACAAGGAATCTATCTTTGAAGTACAAATTCATCCCTTACTTTGTGGAACTAACCTAAAAGATAAGATTGAGGCGTCTATATAAAGGCCATTGAAGAGCAACGAAAGATCAACACTTAACGAAGGGAAATAGAGTAAGAGAGAGAAGCGTACGAGATTAACCAAGATTTAATCTTATTCTTAAACATTGGGTTTGTGATTTATTATTTGTAAAGAGTAGACCTCGATCATTCATGGTCGACTACTCTATTGGGATATTGGGTAGACTGTGCTTGTTTTCGAAGTCACATAGGAAGAGATAGATGAGTGATGAGAAAGACTAGCAAGGCTCGTTTCTTATAACTCTGAATATTTTCTTATAGTGGATTGAAGTTATTGGGTTGGAATAACCCTTCAGACAGGCAACATGATTGTCGAACTGGGTGATCATCGTTGTGCGCTATCTTGATTGTCCGTCTCTATTTCTATCTCTGATCGTTTCTTAGATTCTATCTCACTACAATCTTTCAAGTCACGATTAACAAACTAAGAAATTTCAGGTAATATATATGTTTAACATATTGGATATATTTGATAAATTTATTAAAGAGATTACACTATAGATTTTCTTTCGAATATAAACATTCTATTTAATTCATTTACAAGGTTAGTAAAATAGTCTATTTTATACGAGTTACTAACTAATTCATATTCCAACGACTAGAAGTCAAGTGAGCATTCAACGACTATATTAATATTTAGTATTATCATTTAATGCTGCAGTGACTAGTTTTTGAATTGAAGACTATAAATATTTCAAGTCGGTCTCCAGAAACAGTGGTGATTTTAGAGAGAAATAGAATAGCCAAAATGATGCAAGATTTCTTCAAGCATCATAGTATTCAAGCATTAAATAATTCTATATTCTGGAGAAACACCCCTGAACTATATATTTGCGTTTAAGCCTTTAAACCATTAGTTCTACAAAACCTTCCATAAATAAATGTTATTAAGATGTGTGGTAGAAAACAAGGAAGACATTTATCTTTGTAAGAATTTGATTTTGATTCCTAGTTGTAAGCTCGTCCTCAGTGGGTATAAATAAGATATTGTAATCTCATTCACAACAAGTATAATTAAGAGAGAGTGATTTTGTATTCGGTGAGTATAAATAACAGTGGGATCCACGGTTAAGGGATTCATCTATCTAGATTTGATCAAATGTGGATGTAGGAGATTTTCCAAATCACATTAAAATTTGTGTTCTTTACATTATGCATTTATCTTTTGCGTCAACATGTCCACTATTCACCAGCAAGTTGTGCATTTTGTGTCAATCAATCTGTATAAAGAACACTTGGCTAAAAACACAATATTTACTAAGTATAATATCAACCAGCATATCACATAGGTTTCTTGCAGTAAGGCATATCATATCACTCTGATATCAAGACTTTCAGTTTGAATAGATCGATCTCTCTCTCACAAAGAGAAGTCGAACTATTATCCAAGAGAGCTTACTTGGTAAGTAGGTGAGCTAACCTCTCGATCTTTGTGTTCAAGGCAACCAACAAAATTTGAAGTTTGGTGTATTACCCCCACCCTCCACACCAAATCTGCTCTTCCCGGGACCAACACCCCTATTAGAACACTAATTGTTCTAGCTGTTATTTAGAACAATATGTCATAATCTTAGGGAGTTTGATGTACTTAAGAACTTTATTATGCCTCACATTGCTTAAGTTTTAAGTCAGTTTGAATATATATACTCATAATCGAAGTACTCATCATTGGGCTGCACTTTATCATTGGTTAAGATATCTGAAAGGAGTTGTTGACTATTGTTTGCATCACTCTGACTTTCCTAATGTATTAGGAGATATTTGGATGCTAAATAGGCTTAAGATAGTGATAAAGTAAGCTCCACGAGTGGATATATTTTTGTTCTTGGAGGTGGTGCAGTGTAATAAGAATTAGCAAAATGAAGCATTGCAGGTATTATGATGAAATTTGAGTTTATATCTTTGGAGCAATGAGTCACAAAGTTGAATGGTTACGAGAATTATTGGAAGATGTGTCAAAGGGTAAGAGGTATTTATCAACTATTTATCTACATTGTGACTCACAAGCTCATATTTCTATTGTCAAATATAGTTTCTACAATAGGAAAATGAGAGGCATTCACTTAAAATATGTAGTGACGAGGGAAAAGCTAATTAACATGTTAATATCACATGACTTTGTGAGATTAGAAAAAAACTTGACAGACCCGTTTACTAAAGCTCTCATCAAGAGACAAGTAGAGGAATTCTCTGCTGATATTGGTATCAAATCTTTAAGTGGAGAGAGTTAATATAGTGGAGACCTAAAAGGTCAAACTAAAACATGTTCAATATCTTCCTTTAATTGATTTATGTATGTATAAACGTGTGTTTAGTAAAATGACATGAAATCAACTTGCGAGTTGTATAGTTCTTCTACTACGAAGAATTATTACATAAAACAATCATGACATGACTAAATAATTCAATGCAGTGATTTATATGGTTATACTAAGTTATATGAGGTTGAGTGTATATGATCTTAATGGTCTTTTATGGTCGTGTTTTGCAAAATACTTATGGTATGTTGTTGGTCAGGGGAAGAGCAGATTTGATTTATGAGAAAAAATACACCAAACTTCAATTCTTCTTGGTTACCTTGAACAGGACGAGTGATCTGTTCGTTTTATGTTGGGAACTGTTGGGAACCCCATAAATTTATTGGTTTTGATGATGTTCCTCGAAACTACATGTTAATGTTTGAAACCAAATAATCATTGTCATCTATTAAGGTTATCTTAATGTGTAAAAGAAGCAGATTGTTTTCCTAAAGTAAATAACGATCTATCTTATTCTTATAGAAGATATCTTGGAAACAATGATAGTCTTGTTGCAAGTATTTGTCCCCTCATGTAAAGCGGCTCTTTAAAAATTAAAGAGCAGATCGTTTTCTAGTAAAAATAACGATCTGCTTCCCTCTTGTAAAGCTCGCTGACAACTTGCTTTTGTTTTTCTAGATTATGTCTCAACAGATCACAAATGTAAAAGTTGTTTTGAAGTCTCAAAACACTTATAACGATCTGGTTCTCTAGAATAGGCTATTTGATGAAGTCAAGATTAAAGCAGCTCACTGTAAAGAAGTTGGAGCCTGCTGCTCTCGAAAACAACAGATCGTTTGGATTAAGCAGCTCGTTCAAACTTCAATCTGCTGTCATCCAATAACAGATCGTTCTCCCTAAAAACGATCTGGTCATC
>JAPKLX010000024.1:779670-822708 GCA_026898415.1 Leonotis leonurus | reverse complement strand
CTGTCATCCAATAACAGATCGTTCTCCCTAAAAACGATCTGGTCATCTTTACCTCTCAAAACAACAGATCGTTTATGGAGTATACGATCTGGCCACAAGAATTCAAGATGGAGGTTCAGTTCGTTCAAACAGCTCGCTGTCATATTCTTCAAACTCAAGCTGCTCCTCACAATAACTACGGTGGACTGCCGACATACCTAAATATTTCACAAGTCAACCACACAGTGTATTGTCACATCAAAAGCATACTTTAAGGAATAAAGTACAAGGATATCAAAATTCATGTACTGCGTATCTTTCCCAGTATGGCGATACCTTGTGAAATCTCATGAAAGGTGGTAACAACTCGCATTTGGCAGCGCGTGACTCAACAACCCTGCCATGCATTTAATGCAGCCATTAATGCGTTGAAAAAGAAGGTCATCTTCCCCAACGGATAGTTTCTTCATTAAGGCTATAAATACCACCTTCATGTCCAGAAAGAAGTACGAGAATTCAAGCAAAAATTGGCATTACTCTGCTCAAAATACATCAAGCTATCAACGTTCAAAGCACTCCTCCAAAACCAAGAATTCTCGAGTGTTTACAGTTCTTGAAGTTTATATCTTTCTGGAAATTTTTTTTTACTAAAACCAAGTTAGGATCTAGCTTTGATCCAAAAGTTCTAAGATTTAGATTGTAGTTCCTCAATCTAAGAAGTGTAATCTCAAGTTGTTATCTAGTTTTGATAAAGCTTGAGGCTCATTCTCAACGAGTAAAAAGAAAGGAGAATTAGTGAATTTCGATCTAGTTTTGATCGAGCCGTGGACGTAGGGAGGTTTATCCCGAACCACGTTAAATTCTTTGTGTTCGTTCTTTCTGTTTTACTTCATCATTATCTTCTTCATACTCTTGCATTAACTTGGTTGCTTTAAAGATTGACTAGAGAAAAACGTTTTTAACATAAAGAGCATTAACCACCAAATTCCGCACACAACATTAATCAAGATTATATCTGTGTTTGTTTCTCTTGATTTTTGTTATTCACATATAAGGTATTATTTGAGAGAGACTTAATCTTCCTAATAAGAAGATTTATCTTTCTACCTCAAGCTTCTTAAAGTTGTTAAGAGTGCTAAAGCCTTATACTTAAACATTCAACAAGAAAACCTAAAAAGTTTTGAATTGGTGTATTCCCCCCCCCCCCCATACACCAATCTAGCTCTTTCGGGATCAACAGGAACCCTTGAATAGTATATTAGTTTTAATGATGTTATTCGAAACAACACTTAGTTAAAATATGAAATCTTAAACCAAGTAATTGATGTTATCTTTTAAGGAACAGCTAGAGTATTAAAGAAGCAGATGGCATAAATTCACTATCTGTATTATTCGTTCCAAGATGTCCTGGACTCATCAATTATATATTCTTAAGGCCTTTAACTCATTGTAATGATAGCATGTTAAACTTTGAACAGATCGAAGAATTTGAATCAGTTCACAAGTTTAGCAGCTCGCTGTCTTTCTGGCCTTATATTAATTTTAGATTTCTTCTCGATTAGAGTTTACTAGATCAAAATTGTAAAAGGAAGTTTGAATTTTCAAACTTACTTATAGTGATCTATTTTTATCTAGCTGTATTAGAAAGTCTTGATGCACAGCGAGCTGCACTTCTGCAGACCGTTAAAGAACAGCGAGACAATGTGATTGTCTACAAAGAACAGCGAGATACAAATTGTCTATAAGGAACAGCGAGACAATGTAAAAACAACTAGAGTCAAATATCGTAGGAAACGATATGCACCTGCTCATTAACAGCTAGAGCTATTGGAACAGCTAGAGCTATTGGAACAGCTAGAGCTATTGGAACAGCTAAAAACTGTGGAACAGCGAGACATATGAACAACAGATCGTAATCTCAAATACGATCTGTTAACTCAAACTTCTCCAAAGGTCAAAATCAAGAAGTACATGTTAATTGGGAATCAAACCAATTAACAAAATGTGGACAGCTCGTCTCAAAGATATTGTAGGGAACAATATGCATCTGTGGTAAGACAGCGAGCTGTTATAATCCACACCATTACTACGGTGGACTGCCGACATACCTAAATTTGTCACAAGTCAACCACTCCATGTATTGTCACATCAACAACATGCATTAAGGAATGAAGTACAAGGATATCAAAATTCCAGTACGGTGAATCATTCCCAGTATGGTAATACATTGGGAAATCTCATGAAAGGTGGTAACCACTCTCATTTTGACAGCGCGTGCTTCAACAACACTGCCATGCATTTAATGCAGTCATTAATGCGATGAAGAAGGACATCTTCTTCTCCAACGAATAGTTTTCTTCAAGAGGCTATAAATACCACTTTCACCTCCAGGAATGAGTACGAGAATTCACGATTGCAAAGCTCAAACTCTACTCAAATATCTTCAAATATTCAAAGCTCTAAAAGCACTCCTTCAAGCTCTAGAATTCTCTGAGTGTTTTATTATTCCTTTGAAGATAGTTTTCTGGAAATTTGCTGTTTACAAAAACCCAAGTTAGGATCTAGTTTTGATCCAAGATTTGTAAGATTTAGATTGTAGTTCTTCAATCTAAGAAGTGTAATCTCAAGTTGTTATCTAGATTTGATAAAGCTTGAGGCTCTTACTCAACGAGTAAAAAGAAAGGAGACATAGTAGATTTCGATCGAGTTTTGATCGAGCCGTGGACGTAGGGAAAGTTTATCCCGAACCACATTAAATACCTTGTGTTCTTACTTTCTGTTTTACTTCATTATCATATCCTTCATACTCTTGCATTAACTTGGTTGTGTTAAAAGATTGACTAAAGAAAACGTTTTAACCACAAAGAGCATTAACCACCGAATTCCGCACACAACATTAATCAAGGTTAACTTTCTTAAAGTTAATCTTATTAAGTGTTTCTTCTCACCTAAGGTGTATTTGAGCTAAGTTGTTTCTTCTTCACAAGAAGAAACCCTAAGCTAACCTAAGCTATCTTTATTTATAAAGTGCGCTTAAGCCTTATACTTGAACTTTGAACAAGAAAACCTAAAAAGTTTGAATTGGTGTATTCCCCCCCCCCCATACATCAATCTAGCTCTTTCGAGACCAACATTTTACTTACCAGGTCAACTCGCTATAGTAGCAGGTCAGCTTCTCTTTATAAAAGAGAGGTTGATATGCTCATATAGGTTCTCGATATTAAATTGAGTGATATGTTCTCGAATGGATCGACTAACATTTCAATGGAGCTTTGGGACGTGGCAATGATAGTCCGCTAAAATTTATTTTAGTGTAGTGATTCTCCAAAGCACTGTGCAGTTCTACAATTTCTTCTTGTTTAATTGTCTTGTTCTCAGGTTTCGAGCTTTGGTTATAACAAAACTAATTATCAACCATATTTTTTTTATTTTGATTGAAGAAATAGAAGAAATGTGTGAAATATTGAGTCTGAAATTATATATATATATGTGTGTGTGTGTGGTAAAAAATTAAAAATATAAATAAATAAAATATAATTTTGGTAACACATATACTTATGTGTCATTATGTGATATTGACACATCAATTGAAAACATAATGTGTAGAATTTTAAAAGAGAAATGGAATAATATAAATTTACTATATGGACTTTTGCATCTTATCCAAAAAAAATTACAAATAATTTAATATTATATTCAAATTATCCATTGTATGTTAACCAACGGATTATAATGTATCTCAATTAACATTTAAGTGTTGGTTTCTATTACATCCAAATATATAGTTCCAACATTACTTATATTATAGAATTAGAGAGCACCACTCACCCGCCCGCGGCGACGTGCCCACAACAATGTCACATCAATATACGAGTCATTATAATATTACTTTTTTTAGTTTTTTAATTTTTATTATTATTTTGTATTGAATAATACTAAACTATACCAACAATAAATCCTAGTTGGAAAGTGAGAATTAATAAAAACAATTATCAAAACTATAATATTTATCTACAAGACATGACACATTGTTTGGGGGCATGTTAACTGTAGGAATCACTTTGTGCGTGTATATATATATATATGGTGATCAAGGAAGTTTGACCAAGTTTTTAAGTGACATGTCATTTAATTTAAGATAATTAAATGATCTAGGGTCGATCTACGTTTCGAGTAGATGATCGTGGTATATTTACTTTCTCTAAACCAATTCCCGGTGAGTGATAAATTATAGTATAAATTGAGTCATTAAAAGAAAAGAGTCATGTGTTTGAGACTAAGAGGGTGTTTGACTAAGCTTATTTTAAAGAGCTTATAAGTTGTGAAAATAAGTTGGGGTGAAACTACTTAATTTTTGGAGAGCTTATTTTTACAACTTATAAGCTCTCAAAGAGCTTAAATTGTCAAACACTTTTAAAGAGCTTATAAGTTTAGCAAAAAACCCCCTAAGTATGGAGATAAATATTTGTCTCACATTGGTTATTGAACTATCATTCATCATGTATCTAAAAAGGTTAAGAAATCTTATGGTTTGACTAATTGGGTCAAAGACCATCCTGGCGCGCGCCGGCCTGTTGGCATTGGGCTTGTTTTTTTGCTTGACGACTTGCCCAACGGCCTGTCCCATACGGCCTGCGCCAATGGCCTGTCCCATGGCATGTCCCGGGACAGTGGCATATCCAACTTGACCTTATGGAAAAGGAGCTAAGCTTGCCTTATGGAGGAGCTAGCTTGAATTGGTAACGACCTTGGTAAAGACCTGTGATATTAATTAATAATTAATTGTCACCAACTTTTGTAATTCTTATAACGTGTAGTGGCTTAATGAGCATCATGAATGAACATTAATTGTCATTAATTCTTGAAACTCATCTTCATTGGACTTGACTTATATATAGGTGAGTTTCATGCACTTCACATACACGAGAAACACACAAGCATTCACAAGCAAATAACATCATGTTGCATTCTTCTTTTGTGCATTTAGAATAAGCTCTGTTCTCAACCTTCTCCAGTTCGTCGGAGCTCGAAGGTTTGCGGTGCTACCACCTCCGAAACAAAATAGTCGTTTTATATTTGGGTACATCACGTCATACTGAGAGCACTACTGGAGCGTAAATTGCCTTGCGGAAAGAGGGCTATTTCCTTGACTCGGCTTCAATAATATTTTCTTATTATTCTATTTTTAATTACTTTTGTAATAGAATAGTTAGAATCATTTGTAATTCTCTTTTCCAAATTTATTTTACACACTTATTTTACTACATTAACTTCGTCCACCGCGGACGGGTGAACATTTTCATCGAATTAGATACTATATAATTAGATAAGAGAAATAGTCAAATAGGGATTGAAACTCACCAATAAATTAATCAGCATGACGCTATGGATATTGACAGCAGTTGGTTGAGAAAGTAAGGTTTCCCTAATATTTGACTTATTTAGTTAGAATGTGGCTTTCTACTAACATTTTTTAGTGACTTATTTTAGACATACAATAATTATGATCCACCTATATAGTTCATCAAATTTTATGATTATCAGTTGTCGTTGTCGGAATTTCTAAATTCTTTCATGTAGTTTATCTACTTAAGAGATAAAATTCATACTTAGTAGTTAAGATTTCTCTTTCAGTTTTAGTTTTAGGCATGAGCTCACTTTTTCCTCCATGAAATTTAGTTTTAGTGATTTATTTTTTGTGTTTCACAAGTAAATTTATTTTAATTAATTTATATTAAAAATAAAAGATTATGATATAATAAATCATAATTAATATTTATTTAATTTTTTTTTTATATATTCTCTTTTGAAATTTATTAACTTAAAGATTAAATGTTAAAAATAATAATAATATACTCTATTTTAGTGGAATACATCCATAGTACTAAGCATAAAATTAAATTAAAGTATATAAAATTGATAGTGAAAACAAGTAATGTATTACGATTTTGCAGTTTTGCTTGGTTTTTATTTTTTTTAAAACCAAACTAAAACCGCAAACCATAATTTAATAAAAAATTAAATCAAATCATATATTTTAAACTGCAAACTGAACAAAATCTCATAAATATGGTTTAATTTTATTTGGTTTACAATTTTAACCATATCATGAACACCCCTACTTAGATATACATTTCTTTCACTGTATAGAAAAAAATATTTAAAATGTGTGTGTTCAACATAAAACGTGTGTCTATGTTGGGTCCTGGGAAAGCAAGTGTGGTGTATACGGGGGAGGAGGGGGGGGGGAATACACCACAATCCAACTTTCTCGCGTTTGGCTGCTCTTACACTTAGAAAATATATTTTGTTTATATCGAATGTTCTTTAAAAGGTAGATTCAAGAAACACATCTCGCTTAATTAGATAAGCTTGCTTGTGAGTGATAACAAAGAACCAAAGCACTGCAATCCAAAATATAAAAGCACACACAATATTTAACGTGATTCGGAAAACACCCTACGTCTACGATCGATCAAAGCTAGATCGATGAATCCCTTGATTATTTATCCTTGTTGAGTACAAGTCAAAACTCGCTTATTTATTCTCGCTGAGTACGAGATTACAACTCTCTTATTTAAACTCGTCGAGTACGAGATCTGGGTTCGGTTTTATAATCGTTCTTCCGCCAAACTTTTGGCTATGGAGGAAACTAGAACTATGGGCTTTGAAGGCTCAAATCTAAGATAAGTTCTAGCGGGTTTATCTTCATAATTATGGTGATTTCTCTCTAATTTACAACACTCAAGAATGTATATAATCTATATCTAGTGTTGAATAATTCTATGGAAGATTGGAGAGAGAATCTTGTGGCGTTGAAACTTTTTCTAGGTGATATTACGAACACCATTTCTGAAGAAGGCTTGAAGTATATATAGGCATATTTGAATTATAGTCGTTGGAAGTCTTTGCAGCTTTTGCAGTAAGCATTAAATGCTCTTTTGACCGTTGGCTGCTGACTGTTGGAGTTAGTCCTACGTGGATGTTGACGTGGCATAGGACGTGTAAACTTATCAATTTAGGTAGATTCTAGCTTCCTCCAACTGGAATGAGCAGCTCGTTTGGACCTCATTGGAATAGATGGATTAAAACAATTTGTAGGTAAGCAGGTTGTATCCAATAAACATTGAGTTGTCTCCCCATGAACAACATATCGATTTGTTATCGATCTGTTATACATAGATCGTTTGTATTAAACTTCTTCTAACACAGCTTCTTGTCCATCTCGCTATGCAACTCGTTTGAGTAGTTGCAGCTCGTTTGCAACAAGTTGTTCCTTGATACTAGGATGATTTTATAATTTTAAGCTCATCCTAATATTTTCAGATTTCAAAATGTGAGCTCAACCCAACCCTGGATGGGCGGACACTTTCATAATTATGAATTTCAATTTATTTAAAATAAAAAAAAATTATTAATAATTTGACATTCACTGCATAAAGTAAAGTTACGCAATCAACACCTTTAAATGTTAATAAAATTCAAATAAACAAGATAGAAAATATAAACATTACATGATTACAATTTAAAATTATAATAATGCCATAAAACACACAATTAAAGTTATAAAAATCTTGCATTCGTTATTTCATCAAAATCATACAAAATATAAACAATATAATCATAATTTAAATTTTATAACAATTAAAAAATAATTAGTGCTTTATCTTATATTATCATACTAATTTTTTAGCACGAAAATCCTGAACTTTTAGCCCAAAGTCCAACGGGCCCAAAGCTATTTCAGACGAGATTTTTAGGTAGTTTTTTTTTCCGACCTTTTTCAAGCTCAAATTAGCTTAAATGCCAGATTTTCTAGATGGGTCTATTGAGTCGGGCAATTTTGTCAGCTCTAATTGACGATATATCTTTCAGTATTTGAAAAAGTTATTATCGGAGATTATCGTACCTATCAAAAATTCAAATATACTTTATATTCAATATGTTTATATATATTGAATGAGACTAGGGATGAAACGAAAAAGAAATCTTTATTGGTTATACCTCTTTTTTTTTATGAAGAGAAAAAATCTTTTTCTCAAAGGATCAGAAAAAAATGGACCCGGATCTACTGCGGGAATGATTTGGAAGATATAAAATAAAAAATAGTGATATTTGCTAGCAATAACATAATGAAGACAGTCAATCAATATAGATTGATCCGAAATCTGATTCAAATCCAATATAATACCTATGAGTACATAAGAAATGTATTGAATCAATTATATTTAATGAATCAATCCAACTTTAATATTTTTCGATATATATATATATATTTTTTTTTTTTCAAACGATCTTTCCCACCTATCAATTTAATAAAAAGGAAAAAGAAATCTATGAGGGTAGAATTTTAGGTGAAACCCGACCCATATCACCAACATGCAAAAGTCCAAAGCAATTTAAAAGACATAATTGCCCCAGGCACCGCTTTAAACTACAGTACAGTGCAGAGTACATATGGTGAGTTGCTCACATCACCGCATCACCACCATTACCGTCACTCACACAGTCACAGAGCTTTCGCCTCTTTCCCCATCAACATTTTAAAAAGAAACAAAATGCCAAAACAAGCACCTTTCATCAAAAATTAAAGATGAAAAATCAAACAATTTAATAAATAAAAAATAAAAAAAAATGCCTAATCGCGAAATAGTGCCCACCACCATTTGTTCCACTTTCCCTTTCCCAACAACACTTTTTCATCCAACCCATATATCCTCTCTGTATTTTCCCCCTCCCTCAATTGCCCGTTTCAAAAAGAAGAGTTTCTTCGCCCAGCCCCAGATTTCAACTTGGTTTCTTGCAACAGAACACAATTCTTTGCTTGCAGTTCAAGTTTGTTTCTTCACTAAAGAGAGCTCATGTTTTCCCGTTTTCTTATTCCTGCTCTGCTCAAGATTCGTGTATTTGGTGACATTTTTGTACTACCTATGGGGATTGGGTTCTGAAGGAAAAATTAAGGGCTCCATTTGAGAGGAAGACTATATATGTCGACCGTTGTTGAAGATGCGGTGGAATATTCCTTCGCAATGGAGTATCACGGGCCTCCGATAACCCGCGAGCTGCCGCGGGCTGTGCCCATCCACGTGGATCGGATTCCGCTGGCCTCCGTCGTGTCTCCATTGCCGTTCTCGGACAGTTTGACGCTGCCGGTGGTGCAACCGATTTCCGCAGCCGACATAATTGGGAAGAAGCTAACGAAGGATTTGAAATTGAGCTCCTCCTCAGCCGAGTTGTTAACCGTTTCGCCTACTTCGGTGATTGCTTTCGAGTCGCATAATAATGATGTCAGTGAGGGTTCTTACAGTAAAGAGCTGGGTTTGGGGACTGAGACTTGTGTTTCGCCTAGCTCGGTTAACAATGCATCGGTAGAGAATGAAACTGAGATTCGTAGTAGCAATAGCAATGACATCTGCGTTTTGTCCGGAGAATTGAGCAGTGATTTTGAGTGTTGCAATCGCGATGATGTGTTGAATGGAGTGAACGAGAAGGGGTATTCTTTGATTAGTCATGATCATTCTTGTGAGTTTGTTGATGGGGTTAGGAGTTCTGGGGCGTTAGGGTCTTCAGATAGCTTCGAAAAGTTGAGGGATTTCTCGGGTAGTTTGCGTAAATCGAGGTTGTCAAATGCTTATAAGGATAACTTAGATTTTAACGAGTCCAACAGAACAGATTGGGAGTCCAACGACTCAGTTTTGAGCGTTGATTATCTTTCCTCTAGGGTTTCATCTCGCAAATTTGGGGATTTGAATCAAGATATTGGTGGTGATGTGAGGCGAGCTCCGGTGGTGACGTTTTGTGATATTGAGTCAGATGATGATAATGCCAATGAGGATTTCAGCCGTTCTGAACCTGAGGTGGTTAGAATAAAGAAAGAGCCTGCGGTGAAGGTCCGGAAAGGAGTGTGTTATCGGTGCTTGAAAGGAAACAGATTTACGGAGAAGGAGGTATGCATGGTTTGTGATGCTAAATATTGTACTAATTGCGTGCTTAGAGCAATGGGATCGATGCCTGAGGGTAGGAAGTGTGTGACTTGCATTGGTTACACCATTAATGAATTGAAGCGCGTCTCTTTGGGAAAATGCTCAAGAATGCTCAAGCGATTGCTCAATGATTTGGAGGTTAAGCAAATCATGAAAGCTGAGAAATTTTGTGAAGTGAATCAGTTGCCTCCTGAATATATATGTGTAAATGGTAGGCCATTATATCATGATGAGCTGGTCATGCTCCAGAGCTGCCCTAATCCTCCGAAGAAGCTGAAGCCGGGAAATTATTGGTACGACAAAGTATCAGGTCTATGGGGAAAGGTGAGCTGTGATAACCTAAGTTTAATGTCTAGAATTTCATTTTAAGCCATTGCTCATGAAGGTGGAAATGTGTTGAATTTTGCAGGAAGGACACAAGCCGTTACAAATTATTAGTCCCCATCTCAATGTTGGAGGTCCTGTTAAAGCAGATGCTAGCAACGGGAACACCCAAGTTTATATTAATGGTCGTGAGATCACGAAAGTGGAATTGCGTATGTTAAAGGTTGGCATTTGGTTGCTCCTAGATGCATATTTGGAAACACCTCTCTCAACAGTTTCTTTATATTGCCTTTTGCATTTTATAGTTAGCAGGAGTTCAATGTGCTGGAAATCCTCATTTTTGGGTGAATGAAGATGGTTCATACCAAGAGGAGGGACAGAAAAATACAAAAGGCTATATTTGGGGCAAGGTTCGGCTTCTGCTATACTCATTTTGTATTTCATCTTTCCTGCTCGGGAATTAAATAATTATGGACGTATTTTTCGCCATATATCATATTTCTTCCTTCACCTTATTGATGCTACTGTTCAGGCTGGAACGAAGCTGCTTTGTGCTTTTCTTTCTCTTCCAGTTCCCTCTAAATCATCTCACCCTTGTGGAGAACAAGTATCAAGCTCAATGAGTCGGAGTATGCCAGATTATCTTGAACAGAGAGCAATTCAGAAGCTTCTTCTGATTGGATATAGTGGATCTGGAACAAGTACCATATTTAAACAGGTATCTCAGCTGAAGATTCTCCCCATATTTATTGCACTTGAAAACGTTAGTTCTGATCATTTCCCAAACTAGGGGCAGTTATTGGCTGGAAAAACGAGAATGCATATGTAGATGAGAAATAAGAATGGATCTATATTTTAATTTCATTAGATGAATGGTGATGATTATTCTAAATAAAATCTTGTAGGTATGAATGACCATCTTACTTAAAAATAATAAAAGGTTATTAAAGTCATTGTTCTCCATTTTGTAACCCCCAAGAAGTTTATTTTTTGGGAATGAATCTCAAATAACTTCATGAAAGGATTTTAACATGCTTCTTTTTATGAAAACCATAAAAAGTTGATTCCATTATTAAACTAGTATATGGTTCCCGTATGATGGACGGAGAATTAATAGATAATCAGTAATTCTATATTTTTTCTATCGTAAAGGGTGTGTTGTGACAAAATTGACGTGAATTTAAAAATGTAAAATATGTTTTTAGTGGAGAAAGAACACACCAAATATAATATATGTGACGTTTAAAATATTGTGTTTTGTGTAACCATATCCAAAAAATAAAACAACATACTCTTGCTGGACAGTTCAAACGCATAATAATAACATACTATTAATAGATGAAACAAATATTACTTAGTTTGAATAATAATTAATTGATTTAGCATAAATTATATCATAACAAATTATATATCCACATATAATAAAATGATATAATTATCTATTTTCACGACTCGTCCATGCAATGTTTTAAAATGCGTTTTTCGCCTTGAGACATTTTTCTATTTAGGCACGCCTAAGCCTCGAGATGAATCGAGGCGCAAATAACAAAGTAACAAAATTATACCTAATATCGTAATACACTCAAAATTATACCTAGTAACATAAAACACTCAAAAAATCAAATTCTTAAAAATCTCAATTAAGTTTCTAATATCAAATATTCATAAACCAAAAGTACTACAATAAATCTAAATTATCCTCATATCCATCTCCATATCCGCCGCTATCTTCTAATTGACAAAACAAGTTTAAACTCGTCGTTGCTACGTTGAAAAAGGAGTGAAGTGGAGGGAAATGTTGCATCAGACGACAGAGTAGTGACGTGGAGATATGTAGTTTGCAATAGGTCGAGTGATGAGTATGTGTAATTTTATCCTAATTGGATCAATTTAGCTATAATTGGACCACTTTAGTCATAATTAGGTTAATATGAACAAAATTCAATCAATATGTTACTCAAATTTGCTATTTCATGATAGTTAGGGTCCGAAAATAAAAAATATCAACTTTGAATTGCATCTCTAGGCAGTAGCCTCATAGCCGCCTTAGGTGCCTCGACCGCCTCAACTGATTTGAGGCGCAAGCCTCAGAAGATCACATGAGGCGGTGCCTCAGAGGCGGTTTTTACTTGAGGCTACCCGAGGCAAGCTGACTGCTGCCTTTTAAAACTATGCGTCCATGTCTAAAACATAATTTTTAGTGCAAATTGATCTTATCGCACCAAACTGTCTTATCTCGCTTGAAGCCATTTTGGGTCTGGTCAAGTCAGCTTGAAAATCAATCGGACATTTATCATCACATTCAATACTTGTCCATTTTCAAGTCGGCCGAGTCAAAAAGGCAGTCCTATACATGAATTTTAATTGATGAATTGAACGTGTTGTTAGTGGAATAAAAATATTATACTCCATCCGTCCCACGAAAGTAGTCCCTCTTCTTTTTTACACGCAAACCATTATCTTATTTTATTCCCTTTTACTTATATTAGTTTTACCTTAATACCCTTTGCCTTTTAGTTATAGAATTTGCCAAAAAAGAGAAATGTGACTACTTTCGTTGGACGTCCCACTCGGAAAAGAGGGACTACGTTGGTGGGACGGAGGGAGTATTATTTATTAATTAAATATGTGTGTTTTGAGTAAAATAAAAATTAATAATTGATTAATAAATAATTAAAATATAGTAAAATTAATGAATAATTAATAAATGAATTAAATATGGTGGAAATTTAATAAGTTCTCATTATTTATAATTATAAGTTGTGAATGATAAAATAATCAATGCTAGGTAGGTCAAATAAAGACAATTTAAGTAAATGTATAAGAGGATAGTGTTTAAGAGCATATTTGCGACACATTTATCAAAATAAAAGTGTGCATAAGGTGTGCTTTCTCTGTCCATGAAATTGTTACTCACTTTGACTTGCCATGTGTTTTAAAAAAATAATTTAACTTAACTTGTATTATACGTAGGCGGAGTTTGGATGCAACTTGATTTATGGATGTTAATTGAAATTTTAAAGTCATATATAAAATTATGTTTTTAAAAGAACATTATATGTAAAATTTATCTGAGTGCGTTCCCGCCCCGAACTCGACTCGGGTACAAATGTACAAACTCGTACCTGCCTCCAACCCCGATATTTTTCCCCATACATGTCCCATTAGGGTCGGATACCCGGAGGTACCCGAACCCGTGCATTTGTTTACCATCGCTACACACAAATTTCTAGTTTGCATTTAACTTTTCAACAAATTTAATGCATTATATAGTATTTTGTGATTTGTAAGATAGACAATACATATATATAGATTTTAACTTCAAGCAAAGCAAGTGATGCATTTTATGTGCTAAGTTTTTGCATTTCTTGACATAATCTTATACATTAAGTTTGTGATACATTCTATGAACCAAATTGATACATTTATAATGATAATTAAAAGGTAAATAATTAAACTATATTAGATGAATTATATCCTAATTGAGGATTGATGAACCTTTATGTGAAAATTATAACCTTTATGTGAAAATTATAATTTCTACTTAGTGTGTTAATAAATTGGACGAAGTTATAAAATTTCAAGACACATTCTAATACAATTCATGCATGAAATATTTATTGCTAAATAAATTAGTGCATAATGTAGAACGATTTTTACGTCATATATTATATTACATTTTTTTAGTATATCATGCGTCACATTTTGTTCGATCATGCATTAATGTTATTGTTACTGATATATAATTCTACTTCCACAAAATTTGCATGTTAGTATTTGATGATACCTCAATTTGTCATGCATGATCAAACAAAAAATGCAAATGTATTATATACTACAAATAAATGCATGATAACTTGATGTGAAGACTTAAGTGATATTATAAATGATATGTATAGACCTTAATTTGAGATCAGTGAACCCTATTTGAACAATAGGTGCATTTTAAACTATGAAGCAAATTGAATTATTAATTTAAGTCTCTGCCACATAAAATGAAAAATTATAGAAATTTTTTGATTTTTTAGTCTAATTGGAATTTGGAATAGATAGACAACATATTTTTTTAAACAAAAATGATAAATTGTAAAATGATGGTGTTTTATTAATTGGTAAGTTCAATTTTCATCATTTTCATATATTAAATGGATTTGTTCCCAAAAATAGTGGGAGTGGGCGATTACAATTATATTGCAAAATACAATATTACCCTTTGACTAATTATTGAATTTTTGCTGAAAATTTAAAGGTCTAGATATATTCTTACTTCTTACCTTTAGAGGTATTTTCACTAGAACCACTCCTCTATATATACAGTTGGTTAAGCATTCTTAACTACGACGCCGTCTGGTTCAAATCCTATCATTTGCATTTTTTGCTAATGCACTTTAAAAAATTAAAACATACAACATTAAAACAAGACTCCTAGTACTGCAGTTGCTTAGACACTATTATCTAATTAGGGTGTCCATGGTCCAAATCTTATAAGCTCCCTTTTAAGGAATTGCACAGGCTCTCATTGTCTTAGCTCTGCCCCTTTTCCAAAATTAAAATGTGGAAGGGTTATATAAGTGAGAGTCGAACCTTTACTTTTGACCATGATTTTGGTTAAGTTAGGGTTCCTATCTTATATGCTTAACACATTTTTGTAAGTAAACAACATTTATATTTCTTTTCTTCCGAAAAAAGGGAAGAATAAGGATCTTCTTTGGCGGATCTCTCTTGTTCCTGTTTAGTCCCCTTCATTTTGGAAGCTATTTCTATTTATACATCTCTTTCTTCCGTTTTTGAGGTTTCTTTCAATTTCATAGTAAAAAGGGGTGATCGTCGCATATTCCTCCGATTCCTTATAAAAGATATTCAATCCTTTCGAATAGAAGTTAAAGAGGGGATTTATGTTCGTCCTGTCCTTAATATGGATATCAGAGGTGGGGGCTGTTCCCGTTGACTCGTACTGATGAGAATTTGACTCCATGAGAAATTGAACAAAAAGCCGCGGAATTTTATTAATTTCTTTCATGATACTATTTGTTTAATAAACTTCTGTATTAAAAATATACTGATCCCTAATTTATGGATGCTACTAAAGTCCAATATGAGCATTTCTCCAAGTTTAGGTGACCTTTTTTAATTGGCTTTATATGGATTTTACAGTTTCATTATAATGGCCATTTTACTCAATGTATATGTTTCCTTTAGGCATACAAAATTTTTGGACAAATGGGCCTCATATATTTAGGCTGTACTTACTAGCTTTGACCTTTCCAGTTCTCTTCCTGTCCAACAATGTTTTTGTCGTGCAATCTGTAACAAAATACATGCAATATGTGTATGCCTATGGTGGTGCAGGCTTACAGCTGTTAAATTAACAATTTTGCTTGCTTTTGGTGATTGTTAGTATTAGACAACATCTAAGCATAGTAGGAAATTAAAGACCTTTTCGAGGACCGCCTCGGAGGGCCTCTTAGAGAAATCGCCTCAAAGCCTAGGTATAGACTGTCTGTCTGCCTCATCAGAGGCAAACACATTTTGAGTCAGAGGCTTATGCCTCAAGGCAGGTGAGGCCCAAGCTTCGTCCACATACAAAATAGGGCTTAAACTTTTGATATTTTTAGTCGATTTCACTTAAAATTGTAAAACCCATCAATAATTAAACAGAAAACAATTAAAGCTCAACCCTAAATATCAAAATCTTGAATAAAATAAATAATTGAACACAACTTAATTTGATGGTGGAAGAATAATACACACACACAATGCTATTTCATCCTTTCTCTCTATTACTCCACTATATCCTCCTCCGCCCACCACAACTCCTAGCCACCGCCACCGCCACCGCCACCGGGTTAGCTAAGGAGGAGGTTGATGGAAGCTCTAATGGGATGATGAGTTAGACTTAGATTAGATCAGATTATAGTTTATGATGCTTAATTATGTATTTAATTCAGACAATGGTGCTTGACATTTCTTACACTTGATGACTTTAATATGATGGATTTTAGATTTTTAAGATTTTAATATAATGATTGGTTTTTATTTTTATAACCTTTTATGTTTATATTTTCTTAAGTCTTAGGCTTATGCCTCGTCTTATTGAGACAAAATGCCTTAAGTACATGTCGCCTTTTACAACATTGCACTTGAGTATCAGAGTTTTCTGTAGTCTGCCTTTTATGTATTTCATGATTGATTGCCATGTCAGTGTTGCTGAAAATCCAGATGCTTGCACTCATATTATGATGACAACTATTTAACTATTTAGCAGTTTTAACAAGTTTACCTTTGTTGCATTAGGCCAGAATTCTTTATAAAGATGTACCCTTTTCTGAGGATGAGCGCGAGAATATTAAATTAGTTATCCAGAGCCATGTGTATAACTATATTGGAATAATTCTCGAGGGCCGTGAACGATTTGAAGATGAAAGTTTGAATGAATTGAGGCAAAATCAGTCTTGTGATGGTAATGGCACAACTCTTGCAGGTAATATTTCATCACTTGCCTTTTGTATGTGTGTGTGTTATAATTGGGTCAAGTGACAGCATTCAAGTGCCAAGGCTTGAATAAATAATGAAACAACTTGATCTAAGGATAATAAAATCAAGCAAGCAAAAACTTGATGAAAGATTGGTCATGGATTGACTCTATCTATGATATACTTGCCTTTAACTTTACCCCTCTGCATGTAAACCTAATCTGTACCATTGTCTCACATGCATAAAAGGGGAGCTGGCTGATTATGCAATTGATAATGGATAGACTAAAAAACTGCAATGTACTTTATCAAGTGCTCACAGTAATCAAATTATTTGAACTGCTGAATATTATGCTCTCACCATTAATGCATTATATCCTGATGTAATCTTTCCCTCTATATATTGATTTATAACAGGGCATATTGATGGCAATGTTGAAGAGACTCCTTATTCACTTTGTCCACGATTAAAGGCATTTTCAGACTGGCTTCTTAAGATCACAGCATCAGGAACCTTGGAAGCAATATTCCCTGCTGCTAGTCGGGAATATGCGCCCCTGGTTGAGGAGTTGTGTAGTACTGCTGCTTTCCAGGCAACTTTCAAACGAAGAAATGAACTGGAAACCCTCCCCAGTATTTCGAGTTACTTCCTAGATCAGGTACATGTTCGTCAGTCGTCACCACTAAATGTTTTGTTTTAAGTATCAGGAATTGTTAATGGATGGCCGTGCTCATTTCTAGATGGCCATATAAAGGAACCTGAACTACTAGTCAATTAATAAAAACTCCAAATAATCTGAAATTTATTTTAAGATCTATTGATTTGCGGATACTTCTTAAAATAACATGTGGCCAAGGTTTGTTAATTGAAGTGTTGAACCAAATTTTGTGTACACATGGACAAGATTTGTATACTCCACAATTTCAAAGAGCTATCTTAAATTGAAGGACAAGGGTATTTGACAAGGGAATGTGTTCTTTACAAACTTCAAATTAATCTTCCAGATCCATACAGGATCAGTTAATAGAGTATGTGATTGTTGGAATATATCTGTAATGTGGTTTCAGATGATGAAACTGATGCTGGAACATGGCAGGGTTGAGGAACATACATAATATGAGAGTTTTCCTTGTAGGCAGACTTTTAGGAGTACACTATATTATCACACTAATCCCATCTCTAATAGCTCACAAAAGCTTTCAATCATGGATGTTAAAGAATATTTATGTGAAACTGCAGAGGCATAAAGGGTCAAAGATCATTTTGTTATTTCATTTTTTGAGAAGATTATTTTCCCTGTGATTTTTCTCTTTCTAGGCCGAGGATTAGGCCCTAAACTTGTGTTTTTTTTTCGTTCTCAGTCACAGATTTGTACTAAATTTAAAGAGCGTTTACAATACAGAGGGAAAGCAGTATGTAGGCCACTGAAAGTGATCAGCAATTGAAATTTTGTTTGCCTATAGCTAAAAATCTCTTAGAAAAGAGACAAAATATTAATCTGTAAAGAAGGTTTTTTGTAGGAGAGGCTTGAGTCAGGTAGTTTGGTTCTTAAGAAAGTTTAAATAGCTATTTCAGATAAGAAGTTGCATTTTTTTTTGTCTTAATTATGTAATACAGTTAATTTATGAACTCCAAGACCATTATGTGCTTAACTTTCCCTCTCAATCAATTGTTTATCTGATGCTATATATTATTTGTCCCTATCCAGGCTGTTGATATACTGAAACCGGCATACAGACCGTCTGATATGGATATACTTTATGCCGAACACGTTACTTCTTCCAATGGGCTTTCATGTGTTGAATTTTCTTTCCCTGAATCAGTATATGATGGCGATGCTGACAGTGGAGATCTGAATGATTCCCTGCTCAGGTAGTTTATTAAATCTACCACCTAGAGATTTCTTAATTTTTGAATTCTTTTCTTACATAAGTATTCATGTGAGCTTGTATTTGAGGAATACTTGCAGCCTTGTGCTTCACTCTCTCTTGCTAATTGCTTGTTCACGCGGGTTTCGGCAAAATAATGCATATTAATTTGTGATTTCTGCGGTCTGGTTTTACTGACCGTTTATTGATTACAGATACCAGCTGATCAGGTTGCAGGCGAAAGGCTTTGGAGAGAACTGTAAGTGGCTGGAGATGCTTGAAGATGTTCGTATCGTAATTTTCTGCGTCTCTCTAAGTGACTATGATCAGTTTACTCTCGATGGTGATGGAAACACTGTCAACAAGATGATGCAGAGCAAAAAGTTCTTCGAAAACATGGTCACTCATCCAACATTTGATCAGATGGAATTCCTTCTCCTATTAAACAAGGCTGACTTGTTTGAGGAAAAGATTGAACAAGTTCCTTTGACTAAGTGCGAATGGTTCGATGATTTTCATCCAGTGATCAGTCGCAATCAACGCTCCAACAGCAACAATGCGAATCATCCAACCCTGGGGCAGTTGGGTATTCATTATGTTGCTGTTAAGTTTAAAAGGCTGTACTCAGCCCTTACTGGGAGAAAGCTGTATGCGACTCCGGTAAAGGGTCTCGAGCCGAACAGCGTCGACGCAGCACTTAAATATGCAAGAGAGGTTTTGAATTGGGATGAGGAGAGACCCATCGTTAGCTTGAGTGAATATTCTATTTATAGCACAGAGGCAAGTTCGTTCTCTCATTGAGAAAATTTATTTATATTGCCCATTGTACATAAATTATGTGTGAATGTTAGATGATGATTAAAGATTTCATATATTTATTTTTTTTCCAATTTGAGGTGTTTTATGTGAATTCATGAAAGGTAGTGTTGTAGCACAGATGTAAAATCCCAGAAATGAAAGCTACTGGTGCGTATGTATGGTATTTGATCAAAATGTTTTTCTTTCAAGGATGATGAATGATGTTACTATGGCAATTAACTTATGTATGTACTAGTTAAAAATCTTTTCTGTGAATGGACCAAAATAAAGAAATGTGTATATTTTTGGTTTAATGAGGCTGCTATGAAATATTTACTTATGGGTGGGGCAACTTCTATTATGGTTCATGGTTTCTCTTGGCTATATGGTTTATCCGGTGGAGAGATCGAGCTTCAAGAAATAGTGAATGATCTTATCAATACACAAATGTATAACTCCCGGAGAATTCAACTGTGCTCAATTGAGTTCAAACTTTTCCCATCCCCTTCTCATTAATGGACTCCTGATATATATGATGTTTCGTTCGAAAAATTCCTACCTCTCTATCTTTGAGATGTTTGGATTAATTCTGTTTTTAGTAAAATATTTCACATGTTATATTAATTACTAATTTTTCTATAATTTACGATACATATTAAATTATATATAATGTCAATATTTTATTCTATTCACAATATATTTAATTCATTTATTACTTAACTACAAATTTATAATAATTAATTCATGTATTAATTAATAACTAATTTTATTTTTCTCACAATATATATATATATAATTAATAAATAATGTAAAATGTTCCACCTATAATACATTCAAATTATTTGTTAAAATCGATGTTGAATTCAAATGAACATTTTTTTTCTTCAAATCATTCGTTAAAATCTGTGTTAAATTCAAATTAGAAGTATGTTAGATGATACATTAAATTCTAAAAAATTAGAAGTATGTTAGATGATACATTAAATTCTAAAAAATTGTTTTCAATATTTTCAACTAGTTGATTTTTCAGTTTTTTTTTTGGCTCTATTTTATTATGGGCCAAACCAAAATTTTCGTATCATATATGAATTATGTCAAAGCAATTAATTTTTTACAAACTGAAATAACTCATTAATATTTGAAGTGAAATAAGGAAGTAAACTTTCATGGACTACACAAAAGTTGGTTATACTTTCATCAATGGCAATTCTAACTTAATCATGAAGTTACTGCAACTAACTGAATATAGTTAAGAACTTAAACTTTTGTGATGATATTCTCTAAATGAGACATTATCTTAAAGAGAAGCCATGCTGCAAAAGTAAAAGAAAGTCCTTATATATTTCAAGTATGAAAGGTACTACACTACTACTACTACTAGTGTGTTTATTGATTCACTCAAACCGTTCTGGCTTGCAAGTTTGCACTGAATCTGCTTCACAATATAATGCAGAACATTGTACCAACTACATTTGGTTCCAAATTCACTTGATCTACATACATATCTATGAATCTATGATTCCATATCATAAAGCTGAGGACGAAGGCGCGGAGTAAGACGAACCTCAAGAGGCGTGGCCTTCATATTAGTGAGGCCGGCGCTCTCCGTCATGTCTATATCTTCACCATCACAAGGCTTTGCAACGTCAAAGCAATGCAGAAGGGTAGCCAAAGTGAAGTGCACCATTCCAAGAGCAAGAGAAGTCCCGGGGCACGACCGCCTCCCGGAACCAAAAGGTATGAATTGGAAGTCCTGACCCCTCAAATCAATATCCTTGTGGCTCGTCAAGAATCTGTCAGGCTTAAACTCAAGTGGCTCCGGCCACAGCTTCTCATCGCGCTGTATCTTCCATATATTCACCATGAGACGGGTGCCCGCAGGAACATGGTAACCGGGCGACAAGGTACAATCCTCCAGAGCCGAATGCAGGCCAATCACGGGTGCTGCCGGGTACAACCTCAAGGTCTCCTTCACTACTGCTTCCAGATAGACAAGCTTGTTCATGTCCGAATCTTGGACGTGTCTGTCTTTGCTGATGTGGGCATCCACCTCTGCTCGAGCCCTGCTCAACATCACTGGATTGTTGAGCAGGAGGGACAGAGCCCACGTTAGCGTTACCGTTATCGTATCTAACCCCGCCAACACCATGTTCTGTTCTTACATTACAACTACTGTATTAGTTACTTGTCCGAAAAAATCTAAATTGGACTGACATATATTAAATTAAATATGTATAGCTAGTTGTGTTTCGGTAATTCAATTAACGTGATCTATTAAAGATATATAATTATTAATTAAGAAGATATTAATTAATTATGAAATTAGATGCGTAGATACCATATGGAGTTTTGTAATTTGTTAAGGGACCAAATTACAAAACCAAGTATAACAACTTATTATTTAAGTAGGGCTATGGTCCTAAATGACCGTAGGCAGACTACAGAAAACTGCATTCCTTCTAACGTTCTCAATCAAGAAATCAGTACTAACCATTTGAAAGATCCATACCACCACATCAAGATACGAGATTCTCCATCAATTCAGTTAGTGCTTCCGTTATTCTTTTTCGAATTGTCATCATAGAGTTATTGAATCTAGGGTTCATGATTCGGATTAAGCATGCTAGGAACAAATTTCTAACATTAGTATCATTTTCCCCAATTCAACATCCTTTTTCTATAGAAACAAGTAGTATATTATATCTCAACATACCAGACAAGTAGCTTTGGTGACAGTATCTGCATCAAAGTCAGGAAATTGAGAAGTTTCCATGATAGTTAGCATGACATCCATGAAATCCTCATCAACTCTGCTGTCATCTCCTAATATCCTCTTCTGTTTATGCTCTTCCATCCACTCTTGGATAAGCCCATCGAGCTCCTTAGCCACCCGTCTCATGCTCCTCTTGTGGCCTTGCAAGTCCAACCAAGCTAATGATGGTATCGCATCAGACAAAACAAACACCCCAAAATAGTAAAAGTAGTTTCTCATCAACTTCTTCTCATTCTCTCCGAGGCTTCTCTTTCCTCCAACCATTCGAACAAATGTGTCGAGAGTGACATCACCAAACCACTGCTTCATATCCACCAACTTCACCGAGTTAAGCTGATGAGCATGGTAGAGTTTGTTCAAGCACGAGTGAAGCTCGGAGGCGCGCACGTGGCAGAGGGCGTGGATCTGCTTGTGAGAGAAGAGCTCGAGAGTTGTTATCCTGCGCATGTGGCGCCAGTAAGGGCTGCAGGGGGCGAAGCCGAACATGGCGCAGTTGTAGGTTAGTATGCGCGTGGCGGCTAAAATGGGCCGGTCGGAGAAGACCTTGTCGAGGGTGGTGAAGCACTCCCTCGCCATCTCCAAGCTTGTGATGACGAGGTTCTCTTGGGAGCCTAGCTTCATGGTGAAGGCTGGCCCGTGCTTCTCGGCCATGTACGCCAGGGTTTTGTGGGTTAATTCTTTGCCGGCGAAGTGGTGGAGGTGGCCGATTATTGGGAGAGCGCCACCGGCTCTTGGAAGTCGCCGGTTCTTGGCGGCGGGGTTCGGTCCTTGATGATGATGGTGTGTGTGAGTGTAATAGTAGATGAAGAGGATGAAGCAGAAGAGACATGATAATACGGTGAAGAGTAATTGGATCGTAGAGTCCATGGCGGATCTGTGGCAGCGGCAGTGATGCGGTGGTGATGGCGGCAGCGGCGGAGTTGAAGAATGTGTATAATAGTAATATAATTGGTAGTGTATATATAAGTGAGAATAGGCTCCACTTGTTTATATATCAGATATTTTTCCATTCATGCCACTTGTATTAGTAGGGGTGACAATTTGGGACCTGCATTTGGGATTTTTCGGTTCCGACCTGAGTCCCGACGAGATTCGGGATCTCGAGTTCCGAATTTTTCGTGATCGGGATCGGGATCGGGATTGAAAAATTAAAATTTTTCGGAACTCGAGATTTTTGATGTCCCGAAATTAATTTTTTAATTCATGAAATTTAGTCCCGTTCGGGACTTCGGCACCAATCGAGACAGTTTTTTCAGGATCGGGATCGTGACTTAAAATTTCCAAATTTCGGGACTCGATAATCCCAAATCCCGATTGGGACTGAAACTGGGATAAAAAATTAGCTAATTTTTGGAACCGGAACTTCGGGATCAGGACCAGAACTCCCGGTCCCGTCCCGAGTGAGAGATTCTCACCCATGTGTATTAGTATGGTTTATATAATGACATAGCTAACTGTTTGATTACTGTTTTAAATTTTCAAATTTGTGAATTGATAATTCGAAGATGTAATCCACGATTCAGAATCGGGAATTTAATTATTTGTATCTAATTCTCATATTATAAAGGATTAATTCTTATTTTTATAGTAATTCATAAGAATGCAGTACACCTTATGAACACATCGATAATGAGAGAAAATAAAAATTAAACTTTCAATATTGAAACTGAAAGTAAATAATATTTTTTGTTTATGGAATAATAGAACAATATAAGTCAAAATTGTAAAATAAGTTGTGTTTTATTTGAGATGTAAATTTGTCTCTATAAGGTTTAAAAGTATAATTAATTATCATTTAAATTATTTCTTTTTTATTCATTTTATCAAAATTATAATTTTATTATTTCTTTTCCGGCATTCTACTATAAAGAGGGGTAATATTATCATTTTAAATTTGAATTGATAATATTATCGCTCCTTAATTTAGATAGAAAAAATGAATTGATAATATAAATTAATACAAAATTAAAATTATTAGAATTTTAAATGATATTGACTCGGCACATATTTTAATAATGTACTTTGATTTTATGTAGGAGTGTATAGTGAGTAGAGTTTGTGATCTATCTAATTTACTAATTTTATGTGATTGTGTATATTAAGTGGAGATTGGATCCCACATAATTGATTATTTCTAATTGTAAATAACTTTCGTGCACGAAATTAGTATTTATTTTTTAAACGATTTAAAATCATACTCAGAACTGTCTTACATGAATTCGATTCATAATCATGAATTGACATGACAACAACTCAATAAAATTTCAAACTCTGGGAGGCTGCGGGTACTATGGATCCTTTGACTCTCAATCGGGTTGTCTTTCCAGGTCTCGCCGGTGTTGCCTGTAGGTCATGATGCGCCTTGAGATTGTCGTCTCCTGTCCCCCTACCGGTGGGGAATCCGCTCACATGTCGTCGCTCTACTGCGTCTGGCCCGTCCTCTAAGCACCTTTGGAAGGCAGAAAGTGTGACAACATATACGCTTCCGTAAGATCTTTTCATTGGTAGCAGGGTTTGGTGGCCGAAATTGACCAACTTATGTTTTGGCATCAACTTTATGGACCATTAATTTTTGCTTTTGCTAGGTGTGTTCTTAATAAAAGTGATGAATCTCTTTATTAGAAGGATTAAAATAGAATAAAATTTGGAAACACGTTTTAGAGCTATATATTTAATAAAATCATATAATGCATTCAGTGTATCTGATAGTTTGCGATTTAAACATATAAATAGGAATATAAATGCATGCAGCCTATAATGAATATCTAGCTTGTCATATATATAATCAATAAATCACACCGATTATTGAACATATATTTTCGGAGAGCTTGATTTGATATAAGGTCTATCAATAAACGTAATATATAAGCGACTTTTGTCTTAATTATTACCGAATCATCAATAAAGTATGTTAGAAAAAACCTAAATTTGTATATTAATAGTAAGGCTCCGTTTGGTACGCAGGTTGAAGCAGGTTAGGCAGAAATCATCCTGCTTCAACCTGCGTTTGGTAGCATTTTAAGTAAACCAAGCGGCCCGATATTAAATCACGGCCCGTCCTTAATTCTACTATTACAGCAGGTTGTGTAACCCACCAAATAGGTGATATTATTTTAAACCATCTGGAACAGTGTCATTGTCAGCGATCTCTGAGTGTCAGCGATCTCTGAGTGTGCGTTATTTTGTTCGTAAAATGAACAATTATATGTTGAAACACATTGTCAGCGAACTCCGAGTGTCAGAGACCGCTGACACCAGTGGCATTTCGGTAATTTTTAACTAGTTCTTATCTTGTCTACCAAATGGACCAACATATTATAATTAACCCCTCATATCTTAACCCACCACATTATTTTAAACCTATCCACCCATATCCTAACTTGGCTACCAAATGGACCCTAATAGTGGGACATTAAGCAATTATAAAACAATATAAAGTCTTAGTCGCTGCCTGACACAATTGAATAAAATCAAGTATTCGAATAAGAAAGTATATAATTCAATAAATGAAACTGCCTTAATTTTATAATATTATTCTTTTAAGAGAAGTGCCAAATTCCCTCAAAAGGAAAGAAAAATATTAAATTCCAACAATTTAAGACTTGTCAGCCGGGCGGCTGCATACGACAAAGTATTCATCTACTTCAATTAGGAGTGGGTAGAGCCGTCAAAATCGGCTCGGCCCGATGGGCTTACCCGACCCACCTATAAATAGAGTCGAGTTGGACTCAAAATATATAAGTCCAAAAAATTTTGGGTTGAACTAGCCTGGTCTATTGACCCAGCGGGTATATGGGTTCTAGGCCAAAAAAAGCCCAGTGAATAGGGCTGTCTATACGGGTCGGGTCGGGTCGGGTATCCAATCCCGAAAACTTTTAAATTTGACAACCCGACCCTGATTCCGAAGTATAACTTGGGTACCCTAAATCCAAGTCGAGTATTTCGGGTCTTAAACCCGGGTATCCTAAATACCCAAATAAATACTGTATTGCAAATTCACTTCGACTGAACTGCTACGATAAAAAGGCAACAAGGAACACTACAGTGGAGAGTAGGAAATAGAAGAATAATTGACAATGAAGAAGATGATGATAATGGAAGAAGAAGAAAGAGATACAGAAGAGAGAGAGGATGTAGAGAAAGAAAAGACGTAGAAGAAAGAGGAAAAAGAGAAAGAAAAAATTAATCGAAGAAGAAGAAAGAGATAGAGAGGATGTAGAGAATGAAAAGTGTAGAAAAAAGAGGAGCGAGAGAAAGAAAAGATGCAAAACAGAAGAGAGAGGGAGAAAAAGAAAGGAAAAAGAAAAAAATTGCAGAAGAAAGATGAGAGAAGAAGGAAATGTAAAAAGCTGGAGAAGAGATGTCAGATATGGCAGTCAAAATAAAAGTAGATAAGCACAATTAAAATTGATATCCGGGTATTGGGGTATTTTCCGATCGGGTTTCGGATATCCGAATATCCGATAATATATGTATTTTTTTATCTGAAATCCGATCCGAACTCGGTAAATTCGGGTATTAGGGTATCCGATTTAGCTCGGGTTTGGGTAATTCGTGTAATGCTCGATACTCGGTACCCGTATAGACAGCCCTATCAGTGAGCTTCGGGCCAATTTGGCCCATTATACTTTTATTATTATTTTGATTATTTTTACGATATGTAGTATACATTTATCTCATAATAATTATATGTTTTAGGGAAAAGTAGCATATCCGCCCCTAAGGAAGAGGCCCCTATGACGGATCACCCCTTATGGTCCGATTTTGTTCAAATGAGCCCCTGAAGTCGATAAGTTGTTGCAACTTAACCCTCCCTTCTAACGGCCGTTTAACGTTGTTAAGTAAATTAATTTTTTATTTCAGCAACTTATCGAATTCAGGGCCTATTTGAACAAAAACTGGACCATAAGGGGTGATCTTCCATAGGGGTCTCTACCCTAGGGGCGAATATACTACTTTTCCGATGTTTTAAATATCACATATATTATATTATATGTTCACTTTCACTAAAAATAAAATTTACTTAACGACGTTAAACAGCCGTTAGAAGGGAGGGTTAAGTTACAACAACTTATCGACTTCAGGGGCCCGTTTGAACAAAACTGGACCATAAAGAGTGATCCGCCATAAGGGGCCTCTACCCTAAGGGCGGATATGCTACTTTTCCCTATTTTTTGTATTTTATAATTAATTAATATTTATTTATGATAATATTTTTATACCATTTAAAAATATTACATTTTAATTAATTTTATTACAAAATTATTTTCGTACACTAATTACACACAAAAAATAAAAAGAAATAAAAAAACGATAATTAAGAAAAAAGAAAAGCGATAAAAATACCAGGTTGTCTCCTGGCCAGCGCCTTTATTTAACGTCGTTGGCATCGACGTAGTGCTGCTTCTTGATCATGCTTATTCAGTGGGACCTTTTGGGGCAAGGTCTGTAACTTCCTTTCTAGAGCAATATTCATAATAGGTCTTGAGTCTATTTCCACTGATGTTGAAAATTGTCTTCGTCTTGAGATCCTGAATATATGGAGAGCTAATAGGATAATGCTCCCACACCATGTATGGTCCTCTATAAAATTTCGAAAAATTAATGAGTTTGTCTAAAAATTAATTAAATATTATTATTATTATTATTTATGAAGAAAATCTTGGTGGAATATGTTCGTTTTTTTTAGTATAATTACAAACTTTAATTATTTTAGCACAAAGTTTAATTAAGATATTATATTTATAGAACGGTAACGCTTGCGAATGGGTAACTTGGAAAAAATAATTTTTCTTGTTATATTTTTATACAACCTAATAATGAAGCTCGTCGAGACAAATCCGCAGACACCAAGATCGTAATAATCGAACATCGTTTGAGTGCTTAGTGAATTTTTAGAGTTCAAGACGAAGTGGATATAAATAGCTTTCCTTCTCCTTTTCTCCTCATTTTTCACCCAACACATATTTTAGAGAGAGGTGGTTTGCACCCCACCGCCGGCCGTTGCCAGAAAAATTTTTCGGCAACCAAATGAGCCCAAATCTCACTACAAGCTTCCTTTCGACGTGTACATTCCATTTTTGGGGTTCGATCATCCAAAAAATGGTTGAAAGACAGCCATACAAGGCCAAACTCTTGGCCAAAGTAGTAAGTTTGATCCTTTTTACCTTCTCTTTTCTCCATTGTCATCCTTCACTTCTCACCCCTTCTCTCTACCCTTTTTTTTACAACTATCCTCATGCAAGAAGATTGTATCTCCGGCGAGGAGAGGGGAACTCTAGCAAAGCCCACCATGAAAGTTTCATCTTCACTCAATCACCTTAGTTCTTCAATAATGTAGTCAATCTTTCTCTTTACCGATTTAGACCGGAATAGGGTAGGGTTAGGGATTGTCTTGAGTTAATATGTGATAATATAGTTATTTGATTTTAGGATTAGTAGTTTGACATTGTGTTGGTAATGAAATATAATGAACTAGAGGATTAAATTTTGCTTTACATTCTTATGTTGAAAGCTTCTGCCCGACTTTTTCCTCGTCATTTTCGTAAAGTATGAGTATCCAAATTTTGTTTCTTTTACGATAATCAAATACTAGATCGAGTTAGTAGTAATCTCCAATTTGAATCAGTCGATTTCGTTACGTTTTCAATTTACTTTGATTTTTACAAAATGATTGCGCAAATTGTCAAATATTATTAAAATGTGGGCATTTGTCTAACTTTGAAAATAAGGGAAAAAAGAGTTCAAGTGATTTTACGTGTTTTGTTTTTGGAAAATAGAAATTTAAGACATTGAGTTCATCTTAATTTCGACTAAATTCGAGTTATTTTCAATTTATTATGATTTTTCAAAGTTAACTGCTCATATGACATGAATAGATGTGTTTGTGAAAATTATTTCGAAACTATATAATTTTATTTTAGATTATTGGCTCAATGAAACCCAAAACTGTTTTTAAGGCATATTCCCTATGATTTTAGTAATATGTGTGTAAAATTTCACATTCATTAGAGTTTCTTTGATAGACTAACAAAAATTCAAGTTTTAAAATGTCTTGAAAGTATAACCTCACATTTTTATTCCTTGAGGGTATCAAAAATGAGTTCTTGAATATGTTCTTTTGAAAAACATTGACTTTGGAATTTTGGAAAGTTATTGTTAAAATTTCACAAATTCATCATTAGTAGTTTGAGAGGATTAACTTCCTTTCAAAAGTGTGCATAAGTTTTTTCTAAAAATCACTATTGTAAGTCCAAACATATCTCAACTCATTAGCCATTACGAATTTCATTCCTTATAAATGAAACTTAGGACATGATTTTTCCAAAGGAGTATAATGATGATCCAAAATTCTATTAAGTTGGAAGGAGTCATTACTCGAAGTTGGCGGACGATATGATTATGTAAAGTACTCGTGTAATCGAGACAAGTGTTACTCCTTCTATCATGACGACTCGTATTGACTAACAAAGATTGAAATCTCTTAAGTAGTTAGCAGACAAGTCTTGTAAGTGATGATCGCCGGGTAATTAATAAGTCAACGTTAGAATGGTTAGACATTAAGTTCAGGAAGAACTAGAAGTGCTTAAGGTTGGAGAAGATGTTAGCGCCTATCAATTTGTACTTAGCCATGAGATTCATCTTGTAGGGTCTTACCGAGGAATACCATCTATCACATACAATGGAATGTGAGCTCCGTACATCGGTGACATGTGTACGTGGGTCTATTTATAGTACGGTATTTTGAGTTAATAAGCTCGAACTTTATTTTCTGAAAACGTGAGTTTACATGGAAAATATTTTTATTATGCTCGTGTGTATCCTATATGTGATGGATCGGTATTACCGTACCCATTAATTGGCACTGCCAATGATGTAAGTTAATAATTGTGCCTTGAGCCAGATCCGGCTAAGGTAGTGTACACGGAAAGTCTGGATCGGGTGAACTTGGCCAGGTTCTCCGGTCTTGGCGAAAGGGAATTATTCACGGAAGACTTCGATTTTCCACGTCTAGTCGCAATGAGGAACACTGTGAATGAGCAAAGAATGATGAAAAGCTCGAAATGATGGTAAAATGTATGTTTTCATATGTGTATGGTGGGATTTCGTTTTAAAACGCCATGCATCATATGGTTGGGCATGTAATATTCTTTAAATGAAGATTTATGTTGTTCTTCACTAAAAAAGTCGGGAAAATACTCACAATGAGTACACTAATACTCAACCCAAAATCTTTTTTTTCAAATGTTTTAACAGGTTTAGGAGGACGGTGATAAGCTGGCGACGAGGTGGGCCTGATCGAGTGTCTTATTCTTAAATGTCGGTTACCAAGGTGATGGTAATGTCATATTGATGCTTATTCTGTTGCCATTTGGTTACACCTTGTGTATGACCTTCTATATCCAAACTCATGGTCTTATCATGTTGACCGTCAATATAAAACTTTCAACTTTCGATCCTATTTATTTCAATGTTTACAGTTTAATGTCTTCATACATTGAACTCGTGTCGTATCCAGTGTGTCCAAACTCCTGGAGTTCTCCTATCTTCTTCAATTGTTCAACATTATTGTCGTATTAAAAAATTTCCCATTTATATTACACTAAATTCTAATTCCACGTAGCGCCCTCTCCTGCGGGGCGTTACATCCTCTCCACTTGGTAGACAGCTTGCCAGAGGCAAAACTAAGGTGATTCTCATATAAAAGCACCAGCTCACCTTTGTTGAATCTCATTCCTCGAGCTATGTGGCCATGCCACTTCTTCAGCTTCTTCTTGTACAAGGCAGCATTGTCATAAGCCTCAAGTCGAATCTCTTCTAGCTCTTGCAAACTTAGTTTTCTTCCTTCAACAGCTTCATCCCAATCTTGATTGAACTTACTCACTACCCAAAACGCCTTGTGCTCCATCTCGATAGGTAGATGACAGAGCTTGCGATGCACCATATGGTATGGAGACATTCCAAAGTTAGTCTTGTAGGCTATCCTGTATGCCTAAAGTGCATCGTCGAGGTGGTCACTCCAGTCCTTCCTTGTCTTGCCAACTGCCTTCCTCAGAATGTTCTTCACAATGCGGTTGGAAACTTCAGTTTGCCCATTTGTTTGGGGATGGTATGCAGTAGACATACAGTGGTGAACTCCATACATCTTGAGCAAACTAATGATGGTGGAGTTATAGCAGTGTGAACCTATGTCGCTGACTATCGCCTTGGGCATGCCGTATCTGGTGAAGATGTTTGCCTTGACAAATCTTGCTACCGTCCTCGCATTTGCATTTGGGGTTGCAATTGCTTCTATCCACTTAGAAACATAGTCCACTGCTAGCAAGATATATTGATTGCCTTTGTACCTGGGCAAGAGGCCCATGAAATCCATGCCCCATATGTCTACAGGGACCCAACAAGTGGTATCAGAGCAGTGGTACAACCGACCACTGTATATTTTACACGGGTTTCTGACCTGCGTGGTCAATTGAATAGATCCTTAGAAAATTATTTTTCATCCCTTACTGTATTCTGTTGCATATGGATTCTCATCTTCTTAGGTCTTGCAAAGACTTCTCCATCGAAGGCTACAATGAATGGAGTTATATAATTGAAATGTGCCTACGAGCTCATCATGTGCAAATGTGGGACATTATCCAAAATGGACCAGTCATTATCTATGAAGATGGAGAGGAGCAAACAACAAGAGACCAAGTTGGACTGAAATTTTTTAAAGATCCAATGACATTCACAAGAGCAGAATGCATGGTCGTTAAGCTGGATAATTACACAAAAGGGCTCATATCGAGTACCATACGTGGCGTGTATGTGGTCAAGATTTGACACCTGGAAACTGCCAAAGAGATGTGGGATACATTAAAGCAATTAAGCTTGGGATCAGAGGGGATGAAGGAGATCAGGCTATCAATTGCCTGCAACAAGTTCGAGGAGTTTTAGATGAAGCCTAGTGAATCGATTCAAAAGATGCAGAATAAATTCTCAGAGATCGCGCTGGAAATTGCATCCATGAGCCCAAAAAAATACATCTAGCGTGAACTAAACATGAAGATCATCCGAGCTCTACCTGCAAATTGGCATATCTATGTTGCCTTGATCTAAACAAGATCTAATTTCAACTTTTTATCTAGTGATGATATATTTAATATTCTTTCAGGTAATGAGTATAAAATTAACAGACTTCATGGCACAGATAAGGTCAACAAAGAAGTTGAAGCTAAAATGAAAAGGGAGGTTGCATTTAAAGCAAGATCATCTTCAAAGATGACCTCCACCAGTGAAGCTCAAGAAGAACTTTCGAATGAACAACTTATGCAAGAATATACCTTCATGACTAGGAGATTCAAAGAGCTTGAAGTACGTGCTAACAAGTACAAGAAGCTCTACCGCAATACAATGCGGGAGAACTTAAGGAGCTCGACGAACTCCGACAGACAGCTCAAAGGAAAGAAAGTTGTTCTGGTAGTCAAGGATCCCACAGATTCTTCCTCAAGATCATCATCAGATGACGTAGTCTATCTGGCTCGAATTTCAGAAGATGATGATGATTCTGATGTGGTAAATTCTAATCGATCTGAATTGTTAATAGATTTATCTAACGTTCCTATGCAGGAAGGAGCGAGAAAAATCGATTACGGGCCAAGAGGGAAGAATTCATTTCTCACTGCTGCATTCATAGAGCCACCTGTCAAGAAAAAGAACAGGTCAACTCGTTCTCAAAAGAATATATAGTAGCCTCAGGCCATGCGCAGAGAGGTGATCAAATCAAGTCAAGAGGGACTAAATAAGATCACTAACGAGCTGGAGGTGCAGTTGTTGCATCCATGGATTAGACATAAGTAACAAAGTACAGATCAACCAACAAAGAGGATGTCAGTAACAATATGTACTACCAGCAGGAAAACAACATATGACGCCAAACAGCTCACAACACAGATCAAGTCACATATGAAATTCACAAAGAAATATACAGATCGCGACTTAGATCAATTGCCAGATCATTAAAAAGGGGTACACAGCGAGAAGGAGCTTAACCCAATGAAGTTCAAGGAGTATTTTAGCAAGGGGGAATGCAAAGGAAAGATGGAGCTCACAGATAAAGATCATCAAATTACTAACAAGTTGCATCAAGAGCTCATAATATTAAAAGCTAACTGCATTATCAAGTTATCTCTCTACAAAACAACTACAACAATTCAACAAGCGAACATGCTTATCTATAGATAGCAGATTAAGGGGGAACCAGCTTAAGCTTGTATCAGCTAGCTGTTCAATACTTCCACTACAAACATATAAATATCTACTTGTATTTCAATTATAATAAGTTGTTCTTTTCATCAATTTCTAATAAGAATGAATTATCTTGTGTTATTTCCTGTCTTCTTTCAGAATCAATCAAATGTTGCTAAGTAAATGAGATTGGAGACGCTTAATCAAATTTATGGATGCATCTGTCTCAAGAACAAAGAAGCAAACTAATCTACCCCATACAGCTCACTCCTAAAAATATTCAAAGCAGACAGACTAAGAGGTGAAAACATCAGTTTGATTAGCTGGTACTAACATCCAGGTCAACAAGAGATGTCATTGGATTACCAATTCAAATATCAACAAATGGTATCAAGCTCAAGGAGATAACACTACAAAAAAAAACGTCCACAGGCGACGGACATTTCCGTCGTTAGAACTCGAATTTCGTCGTCCCTAAGGGTTAACGACAGACTAACGACAAACCATGTCCGTCTGTATTTCGTTCGTTGTTAGCCCAGTTGACGACAGAAAATAAAGTCCGTCGTTAGCTAACGACGGACTGACAATGAAAGTATCTATCGTTACTAACGACAGACTACAAATTCCATCGTCAGTTTCCCACGATGGCCATCGACGGCGCCAGAAGGTTAACGACGGATTTGTCCGTCGTTAGCTAACGACGGACTGTAAATCCGTTGTTAGGTTTTGACCGTTGACCTAACAACGGATTCACAGTTCGTCGTTAGTTTTAATTTTTTTTTTGTTTTTTTATTATCAGTAATCTAAAACTTGTCACAACAAACAATACAAATATAATAGAACATTCAACGATAATTTTAAATCCACCAAATGGATTGAAATACGAACTGTAATATAACGAAAGATGTAATACAAAGTATAGTTTATGAATGTAGCCATCGTACACATATCTCTATCAAATACATCATAAAAGTCTACGAATCAGAATCGGGAAAACTAGGAGGGGGAAACGGGGGAAATGAGGGACCACCCTGCTGCTGAGACTGTATCCACTGCATCATCTGAGCGTACTGAGACTGCACGAGCGCTCTCTGGTCAGCCAATCTCTTCTACTCAGCAATGTACTCCTGGCGATCGTGATTCTGCTCCTCGACTCGGCGCCGCAGGTCCTCAACCTCGCTCCTAGTGGGTCGTGAGGCGGACGACGATCCACCGAATCTGGAGGCTCTCAATGCCTTCCCTGCGCCTCCCGTACTGAACAACCTCTTCTTCTTGCCAAGAACCTCCAAGTATAGTTGGTTGGTGTCCACCGCATCATGGTCCCCCTCAGGCAGCTGGGCCCGTTCCGCATCAGCACGGGCAAACAACTTAGTCTGCATGTAAACGAGAAATGAACATTTGTTAATAATATATTATAAAGGTTGTAATTATAAACTATATATATTACTTTGATATTAAGACTTACCGCTATCGCCTCTGATTTCGCATCTAAATTAAGATAATTAATAATTTTAAAAAATTTGACCTAAATAATTATTAATCTAAATTAAGATAAAGAATCTTAAACAATTAGTAATTTAATTAAGTAAATTACATCTAATTAACCTAAATTACATCTAATCTAATTAACTAATTAAGTAAACATATTAAATTAATCTAATTAACTAATTAAATTAAACAATTACCTTTCATCGAAGGAGGCGACGCTGGAGTGGCGAAAGGCGGCTCCGTAAGACTGAGGGAGCACTCGGGAGGTGGCACTCAGAGGGAACAGTCCGGAAGGCGGCGAATGCCAAAAGACAGGTCCTAAACAAATTTCATCTAAACTAATTAATTGTTGGTCCCGAAAGAGCTACATTGGTGTATGGGGGGGGGGGGGGGGGTCAAACTTTCTTGGTTTTCTCATTTTTAAGTTTAGAATGTAAGGCTTAAGCACACTTTAAAGTAAAGATAGCTTGGGTTAGCTTAGGGTTTCTTCTTGCGAGGAAGAAACAACTTAGCTCAAATAAACCTTAAGTGTAAAGAAACAATTAATAGGATTAACTTTAAGTAAGTTAATCTTGATTAATGTTGTGTGCGGAATTCGGTGGTTAATGCTCTTTGTAGTTAAAATGTTTTCTTTAGTCGATCTTTAACACAACCAAGTTAATGCAAGAGTATGAAGAGAATGATAGGGAAAGTAAAACAGAAAGTAAGAACACACAGGATTTAACGTGGTTCGGGATAAATTTTCCCTACGTCCACGGCTCGATCAAAACTAGATCGAAGTCTACTATGTCTCCTTTCTTTTTACTCGTTGAGTATGAGCCTCAAGTTTTATCAAAACTAGATAACAACTTGAGATTACCCTTCTGAGATTGAACAACTACAATCTAGATCTTACAACTTTTGGATCAAAGCTAGATCCTAACTTGGGTTTGAACTAAGAACAGATTTTCAGAGATTATCTTCAAAAGGAACAAAACACCCAGAGGATTCTAGAGCTTGAAAGAGTGTTTTTGAGCTTTTAATATTTGAAGATATTTGAGCAGAGTTTGAGCTTTGTTATCGTGAATTCTCGTTCTCGTTCCTGGAAGAGAAGGTGGTATTTATAGAGCTTTGGTTGGAACTATCCGTTAGAGAGAGAGTGTCCTTCTTCTCCGTCGCATTAATGGCAGCATTAAATGCATGGCTCCGTTGGTGAAGCACGCGCTGCTTTAAGCGGGTAGTTACCACATTTCATGTAATTTCTCAGTTTGTTGCCATACCAGGAATGATATGAAGTACAGATGAATTGATATTCTCGTACTCTCATTCCCCAAATTATCCTGTTGATGTGACAACTCACTGAGCGGTTGACTTAAGACAGATTTAGGTGTGTCGGCAGTCCACCGTAGCTATGATGTGGACTAAGCAGCTCGCTGTCTTGTAGCAGGTGCATATTATTTCCTACAATAGCTTAGAGTCGAGTTGTTCACTATTGTTAACTTATAATACTTGATCTTTGAGCTTTGGAAGAGTTTGAGTGAACAGATCATTTTTGAATTACGATCTGTTGTTATCACAGCTCGCTGTTGTGAACATACTCTCGAGCTGGTCTTCGCTTGGCTGGTCCGGGTCTTTCTAATAACAGCTAGATAGATAGATGGTATTTTATTATCCATCTGTGCTATTTACTACATAATCTAAAAGATAGATCACTATAAGTTAGTTGAAAATTCAAACTTCCTTTTACAATGTTGATCTCGTAAAAAGCTATTCTAGAACATATATCAAAAACCAACATAAGGTAGGGGACATCGAGCTGTTAATTTGTGAACAGATCGTAAACTCGATCTGTTCAAAGTTTAACTCTCGCTATCACTACAATGAGTTTAAGCCTTAAGATATAATTAAAGAGTCCAGGAAAGCTTGATAAGAATAATACAGATAGGAAGAAAAAAACTATACTATCTGCTTCTTTTAAAACTGTAGCTGTTCCTTAACAGATAACATCAATTCCTTGGTTTAAGATCTCATATTTTAATTAAGTGTTGTTTCGAATAACATTATCAAAACAAAGATAAGATTGTGGGGTTCCCAACATTAACTAAATCAAACAATTTAAGTAAAGTAAATAAATTAAGTAAACCTATACTAATTAACAATTAAATTAAACTAATTAAGCCTAATTATCAAATTAACTATAAATGACACTAACTAATTATATTTAATCCTAATTAAATAAATTAATTATATCTAAACTAATTAACTAAATTAAACAATTTAATTAAACTAACTAAATTAACTAAACATATCCTCTTCATTAACAATTAAATTAAAGTAATTAAAGCTATAGTATTAATTAACAATCTAAACTAATTAAATAATTAACAATGAAATTAGATAATTAAATCCTAAACTAATTAATTCATCTAATTAAACCTTTAAATAATTAAACTAATTAAGTAAACGTATATATACTAATTAATAATCTAATTTAACTAATTAAATTAGCTAATTAAAAAAAATTATCAATTAAACTAATTAATACTACTAATTAACCTAATTAACACTAATTAACAGAAATTATCACTAATTAAAACTAATTAATACTAATTATCAAAAAATTAGAAAAATTAAAAAAGGAAACTACCTGCTTGAGTCATCGGGAGAGCGGCGGCGGTGGCTGGGAGAGGCAGACGGCGGCTGCAACCTGTGCTCAGTGGCTGGGGAGGCCTGGAATGCGCCGAAGATAACTCCGGGCGGCGGCAGAGGGGTGGGGCGGTGGGGAAGAAGAACTTGGGGGAAAAAAATGGAAAAAAAGTTAGAAATTGAATAGAGGGAGAAATGGAGAACAAAATAGGGTAGAGAACATACCTGGACGCCGGTGGGGAAGAGAAATCGCTGGTGGAGGGTGGAAGTCGCCGGTGGAGTTGTTTTAAGCTTCTAAATCGCAACTGGGAAGAAGACCCGCTATATTAGGGCGTAACAACGGACTGGACGACGGATTGGACGACAGACCAGTCCGTCGTTAGTATTTAATTTAATTAAAAAATAATAATAATAATAATAAACCTAACGACGTACTGACGATGGAATTTCCTAATGATAGACTTGTCCGTCGTGAAATCCATCGTTAACTATGGCGCCAAAAAATTAGTCGTCCGGTCTGTCATTAACTATTTTTGGTGATATTCATCTCCAATTTGACGTTTTTTTGTAGTGTAAGGCTATTAATTCATCAAGTGATATGTAAGCTCAAATGGACAATACAACTACTCACAAGTGGTATCAAACTCAATAAAGAGACCACTCACCTAGGGGGAACATGCCATATGAAGGAAGAGCTAGTAGATCATCACTACACCCCAATACATATTTAAGGAAGTCATATCAACTTGGGAAATGGTTCATCAAGTATAATGCAATTCGAAAATCACAGATCGTTGATTTTCATCAAAGAAGTGCATATTTCAGCTAGAAGACGATGAAATTTGGCTCCAGAAGCCTACAACCCATGGTGTAGCGATACATATTGATCGTTCCGCCATTTCACTTCGGAAAAGTTACCTCATTAGAAAATCAGAATCCGAAGTTGGAAACTTTCAGAAAACAGGCACTGCTGAAGAGCAAGTTGGACAGACTACCTGCCGAGAAGAAGATATCAAGTCGGACTTCCGCAGATGGAACCTTTTTGATGACCTTTTTGATAATGCCAAAAAGGGGGAAATATATATTGAAATTATCTATGCCGAAAATGGGGCAAAAGAGACTTATCATTAAGGGGGAAAAGATTTGAGGATCAAATCTAGCTTATCTCAAAAAGGGAATCAGGTGGTTAAGAAAGCAACAGACCAGCTTAGTTCATGTCCAGATCGTGTTTAGGTAATAAGGTAAGTGGTTTCAGCATCTGCACGTAAATGTGTTTGATTTTATTGTGATGGTTTCGGCATCATCAAAAAGGGGGAAATTGTTGGTAACCTTTTTGATGATTGGGAAAATCATTATTTATGTGTTTTGATGATGTGAAACCATAATATATATGCATGATATTAAATTGTGCTTACGCTTTAATGACTAGGTATTTATGATTTCTTTGTCTCTAGATTAGATAGACTTTACAGATTGACTAAGTGTATTGAAAGATCAATAAAAGACAGATCGTGTCCATAGAAGTCATCTGTGTTCTCATTGTAGATCAACTAACTTGTAAGATTAGGTTGAGTTAACGACATGTGTCATAGAGCTTGATCTTATTTGTGTCTAGATTAGATAAACTTTACAAATTGACTAAGTGTAAGGACAGATCGATGAAAGACAGATTGTGTCAATATGAGCCATTTGTGTTCTTAATTGTAGATCAGCTAACTTGTAAGATCAGGTTGAGTTAACGACCTGTGTCATAGAGCTTGATCTGATTCTGTCTATCTATCATAATGGAGATCAACCTGTAAGGCCATATTAAATTACCGATCTGTGCTATAAAGCAGGTTAAGTAAAAATGTGAGAACAGATCGATGTAACGATCTGTTTATAGGACTAACCTGATCTATCTAGACTTAGTTCTTATAACATCTAATTTATAGCATAACATGCCAGCATTCTTACCAAGAAGCAGATCGATAAACAGATTGAGAGACAAATCGATGGCAAACCACTACATGCTGAAATCAACCTTGTATCAAACAGATTGACATCGACCTAGAGGAACTAACTGCAATGAAGCAGATCGATAGACAGTTCGATCAACAGATTGATGGACAGGTTGATGGACAGGTCGATAAGAAGACCAAGAAGCAGCGCGATAGAATCAACCTTGTATCAAACAGGTTTACATCAAGCTACATAAGAAGATATACAAGGAAAAGCTCGTTACAAACGACCTGTGTTTAGCAGGTCGATCAACAACTACTCAAACGAACTGCATAGCGACATGGACAACAAGCTGTGTAAGAAGAAGTTTAATACAAACGATCTGTGTATAACAAATCGATCAACAGATCGATAGCAGATCGATCTACTGTTCATGAGAAATCAACTCAATGTTTATTGGATACAACCTACTCACCTACAGGATGTGTTAATCCACATGTTCCTATGTGGTCCAAACAAGTTGTTCATCCCAGTTGGAGGAAGCTAGAATCTACCTAAATTGATAAGCTTACTTGTTCTATGCCACGTCAACATCCATATAGGACAAACTCCAACGGTTAGAAGTATAGTCAGCAGTCAACGGTCAAAAGAGCATTTAATGCTTACTGCAAAAGCTGCAAAGACTTCTAACGGCTATAATTCAAATATGTCTATATATACTTCAAGCCTTCTTCAGAAATGGTGTTCGTAAAATTACCCAGAAAAGCTTCAATGCCACAAGATTCTCTCTCCAGTTTTCCATAGATTTATTCAACACTAGAGATATATTATATACATTCTTGAGTGTTTTAAATTAGAGAGAAATCACCATAATTATGAAGATAAACCCGCTAGAACTTATCTTAGATTTGAGCCTTCAAAGCCCATAGTTCTAGTTTCTTCCATAGCCAAAAGCTTGGAGGAAGAACGATTATAAAACCGAACCCACATCTCGTACTCGACGAGTTTAAATAAGAGAGTTGTAATCCCGTACTCAGCAAGAATAAATAAGCGAGTTTTAGCTCGTACTCAACGAGGATAAATAATCGAGGGATCCAAGGTTAAGGGATTCATCGATCTAGCTTTGATCGATCGTGGACGTAGGGGGCTTCCCAAACCACGTTAAATATTGTGTGTTCTTTTATATTTTACATTGCATTGCTTTGATTCTTTGTTTTTCACTCATCAACGAGCTTATCTAATTAAGCGAGCTGTGCATCCTGAATCAATCTCTTAAAGAACACTCGATATAAACAAAATATATTTTCTAAGTGTAAGAGCAGCCAACAACATACACACAGCTTCCGCACACGATTTGTGGTTGCACAGATCGTCTGGTATGCTCCAGCTAACTGTCAGTCTATCTGTTCCTTGACAAATTACTCACGCTCTGTATTGAGAACTTACTTGAGCAGTTGGATCTCTCTTACATCAGAGGAGATCGACTGCTATTCCAAGCGAGTTGTTCTGGTATAAACAGCGAGCTGCTTCTCAACCTGTTGTTCACAGCCAAACGCGAGAAAGTTGGATTGTGGTGTATCCCCCCCCCCCCCCTACACCACACATGCTCTCCCGGGATCCAACACACAATCTACAATTGTAATAAAGGGACTTGTTTGCAATTCAATATAATAATAATAATAATAATAAACAACAAACCAATGATAGAAACATATATTCTCATTAAAGTGAAATTGAAAACAAGTCTGATACATCGTCTGAGCAGAAAGCATGCTTTGAGGTATATAAATCCTAAAAAATCTCTATTTTCTTTGTGATTTAATTGTTTTATTCGTTTAAATAGTGTGATATATTTAGTTGAGTAGAATTGATTAATAGTCAATTGAATTGGCCATACGTAATCTTGATTTAGATTTAATTAGTGGTAAATTGGCTACCTAGTCAAGGGAATAACAATCCTAATTCGATAATCCTACGCCAGAGTTTATCGATTTTGAATCGGATCTCTCTTGTTCTTAATGTTGTCGACTCATTAAATCTATAGAGTGTCTCTTACAGTTGTCAGTCGATTAGAGAAACAGTTAGTGAAACGTCTTTCTAATTATCGAGAAGCTATGGAGAGATAACATCGCATCACAACTTTTCAATTGTGATTTATTTGTCAAGAAAAAATCCAAAAATATTTTTTCCATTTATTGTTCTTTTAATATTCTGGTATTACTAGATAACCCCAAATTTTCGTAACTAAGCTTGCAGGTCGAAATGTTAGAAAAATTCTCTCTGGTCGCTTGAGAGACGATTTTACTTACTACTGTCTGTCAACTGAATTATTTTTGGTGAAAAATGGCACACCAATTATATATTGTATTATAGATATTTTTTACATAAATATTATTACTGAAAATATTATTTTATTTTATTAATTTATAGATAATATAAAATAAAAATAAATATATTCTTAAAATTTAAAAATATATAATTAATAATAGAGGTTGATATATGTAAAAATATAATTATTAATTAATTTAGTCAAAAATTTATTTAATATTACTATAATTTAACATATTAAAAAAAATTCAAACAATAACTATAAAAAAAACTATATTTTTATATGTGAAACAACACCTAAAATTAGATATCAATTTGAATGACGATCATGTAATTAATTTTAAATTTATACTTCCTCCATCCCAACTAACTTGAGTCGTATTTCTTTTTAAAAAATCTGCATTACACACAAATTTAAATAATATATATTTCTATCATCACTTTATACTTTAAACATACATTCAACATACACTCTTTAACTCCTTAATTCCCGTGCCGAAAAGAAGTGCCTCAAGCTAGTTGGGACGGATGGAGTAATTTGTTACCTAAAATTAGGTTAAATAATTTTTATAGTTAATAGGTAAAATTACTCTGTTACATAAAATATAAATAAAAATATTAACTTAAAAATAAAAGATAAAAAAATATCCACATTAATGATACAAAATTTCTCATGTGCTCATCTAATTCAATTTTTCTCATGTAATATTTTTTATATTTTATTTTTAAATAAGTATTTTTTATGTTTAATTATCAAAGTAAGTAGTTTAGCTTTTACCCTTAATTTTTATTACATAACAAAAATTAGAATCTGATAATAAAATCTAACTACAAATAATAATGACTTCAAACATACGTATTATGAATGTTTTTCAATAAATACATATTTAAATAGTTACATTGTTTTATTTTTGTATAGTACTTTCTCCGTCCTACTTCATTAGTCACACTTTGACAAAATATGTAAGAGATTTTTGGTCAAAGTGGGACTAATGTAGTGGGATAAATGGAGTATTATTTTTATGATTATAACTGAATATCTATATATTTACATATTGTTGGTCCCGAAAGAGCTAGTTTGGTGTATGGGAGGGGGGGGGGGGGGGGAATACACCAATCCAAACTTTTTAGGTTTACTTGTTTCAAATATAAGTATAAGGCTTCAGCACACTTAAAGACTGAGATAGCTTAGGGTAGCAAGGCAAATCTTCTTGTTAGGAAGATTTAA
>JAPKLX010000024.1:723288-749670 GCA_026898415.1 Leonotis leonurus | reverse complement strand
AATGGTCTAATACATAAACACACCAAATAGGTGTGATTTGGCCAAAAAAACAGGCGCCAAGTGAAATTTGCCAAATGACAATCTAAAAATTCAAACAACATGTTCAAACACTATAAATCACTAAACACATTCATACTCTTCAATAGATTTCACTAAACAAAAAAAAAGATTTGACAACAATTGAAAGGAACCAAATTGTCCAATATATACTTGAAGGCTGCATCGATAGGAAGCCAAAACGACGCGTTCGTAAAGCTGCTCAACTGAAGTTCAACGTGTCACGACAAACGATTACTCGACTTTGGGGAGCTGCACAAAAGCAAAAGGAGGAGGGTAAGGCAATACACATCATTAGTGGTAACATAAATAAACAAAGGAAAAAAAAATTGCATTTAGATCTTACTCTACTTACTAGTTTAGACTACACAAAGAGGGGGAGTATTTGAAAACTAGCAAAAGGATTAGGAAATAGCAAGAGTACCGTAGGTAGATGGGTGAATGCATGTTTGATAAGGGCTCATACTTCAGCCCTAAAATCAGACTTAACAGCCCCAAACAAGCTGTCAAGGTTGAGGTTTTCATTAAAATCCTTAGAGATAGATAGGATTCTAAATCAAATCAAATTTAAGAATATGCACAACATAGTGCATATAGACGAGAAGTGGTCTTATATAACTAGGGGTTCACACATGTTCTATTTAGCTTCGGGGGAGGTGGAGCCACACAGAACTTGTAAGAACAAAAAGTTCATAATTAAAATAATGTTCATGTGTGTTGTTGCAAGACCCTTATTTGCAGACAATGGGAAAGTTTTATTCGATGGGAAGATAGGCATTTTCCCCTTCACTGAAGTTGTTTCAGCAAAGAGGAACAACAAGAACAGACAAGCAGACACCTTGGACACAAAAACAGTCGATTCAATCACAAATGATATCATTAAGACTTGTTTGATAAACAAGGTAGCAACTATGTTTAGTTTTACACTTGATCTCAGGTGAAATATAGTTCATCATCACAGATCATAACTAAACTCAACACCATTAGCACGATCAAGTGTGTATCTATTCTTATCTAAGTGTGTATCTGTTCTTATGCAATGAATGCAATAAATGACCAAGTGTGTATTTGTTCTTATGCAATGAATGTAATAAATGACCAAGCATAGATCTGTTCTCATCCAATAAAAGCAATAAATGACCAAGCATAGATCTATTCTCATCCAATAAATGCAATAAATGACCAAGTACATATTTGTTCTTATCCATTAAATGCAATAAATGACCAAGCATAGATCAAGTAAGTATCAGTTCTTATTAGTCATTAAATCAACAAGTATAAATTCTTATCAGTCATTAAATTAACCACCCACATTTATATTTTACAGATCATACCAGCCATTATGTCAAAGTGGCCAGTAAGAGCAAGTAAGAATATAAGCATTCAACAAGACAATACCAAACCCCACATAATGGATAGTGATCCAGAGTTCAAGGCTGCTGCAAACCAAAACGGCTTCAACATAGAGCTGATACAGCAACCACCAAACAGTCTAGACTGCAATGTTAATGATCTAGGCTGGTTTAGAGTAATTCAATCACTACAAACAGAGACAACATGCAAAACAGTGAATGATCTATTGAATGCAGTGCAAGATTCATTTGAAATGTTATCACCAACCACATTGAACAATGTGTTTCTAAGTCTCCAGGGCTATATGGTTGAGATCATGAAGACCCAAGACAACAATTCTTATAAAGTGCCACACATGGGTAAATGGGCAATGATAAGGGCAGATAGACTATCAGTTAACCTAGAGGTTTCACAAGCTTTGGTAATGGAGTGCATGAAGTATTTCAAAGACATGAACAAACAAGAATGGATATTAGCAATAGTGCAATCAATTGGGGTCCATGGAATTGAAAGATATTAGCATAGGGGTTCAGACAGTGAATATTTTGTGTTTTTATGGTCATTAAACACGTCATGTTGATGTGTTTAGGTCGTAAATAGGTTTTATTTTTTGTAAAAAGGCAGGGGGCTTTTGTAAACATGCTTTAGCTTTTGTAAACAGGCTGTACTTTTTGTAAAATGGCATGGGATTTTTGTAAACAGGCTGTAGCTTTAACACTTTATCTCAGGTGAAACATAGTTCATCAACACCATATCCAGAACACATCAACACCATATACAGAACACATCAACAACATCAACAACAGTCCATACACATAGCCGCTGGAACACATACAACAAATATCTCAATTTCAGACAAAGCATAGATCTGTTCTTATCAAATATCCCCATTTCAGACAAAGCACAGATATGTTCTTATCAAATATCCTCATTTCAGACAAAGCATAGATCTGTTCTTATCAAATATCCCCATTTCAGACAAAACATAGATCTGTTCTTATCAAGTATCCCCATTTCAGACAAAGCATATATCTGTTCTTATCAAATATCCCCATTTCAGACAAAGCATAGATCTGTTCTTATCAAATATCCCCATTTCAAACAAAGCATAGATTTTTTCTTATCTAATATCCCCATTTCAGACAAAGCATAGCTCCAGAACACATCAACAACATACACCTTATCCATAACACATCAAGAACATACACCAATCAAGAACACATACATATCAGACATGCCTGTTGTTAGGGTTTGTATACCTCAAAGCATGCTTTATGCTTAGACGATGTATCAGACTTGTTTTCAACTGCACTTTAATGAGAATAAATATTTCTATCATTGGTTTGTTATTTATTATTGTTATATATTGAATTGCAAACAAGTCCATTTATTATAATTGTAGACTGTGTGGTGGATCGATGATCACGGAAGGTCGCACAGTCGGCTCCTTTGTAATATAAAATCACAGTCTAGTCGGTAACGGCTGCAATATCATTTCGATGCGACTGACCTTAGCTCGCAGAATGATGTCGGTATGTATAAGCGGATACACATGCTTTGAGTATACATATTGAGAGGTTTCACAGTGAAATAAGTTCTAACATGCTGATACTTAGAATGAGGTCTCGGAAATTAATTCATTTCTTAATCTGTGACGATAACATTAGCATAGGCGGTTGATTATACGCTGCTTTGATTCATCAGCGCTTGCGAGTTTTTCGTAACTCTAAATAGTGATGTTTTGGGTAGTAGTCATTGGCTTAGCTAGAAGTGCTCGACTGTCAGTTGTACAGAATCGCATCTCAGGTGACACGAGTTGATAAATCCACGTGAGGCGTTCAGAAAGGTTTATTACATAAGAAACCCGACTGGTTGAGAATTTATTCCATATGTAATATTAAAGGTCTGAACTAGATCACTCACGAATAAATATATTAATTAATTGTGAGTTGTCAGCAAACTCAATTAATTCATGGATTTAGAAAATCTTAAATGAGAGGAAATAATTAATGACAAAAGGGTTACATCCATAATTCGAATGAATCAAGATGAGTTCAATAGTTATCCTATAGTGGAGTCGATAAATATTTATAATAGAACTGCTCTTTATTGCATTTATATGCAGTAATTAATTGGGGGACTTTAATTTAAATTAATTAATTTGTGTCTAAAGGTTGGACCAACCAATTAATTAAATTCAATTGGGCCCAAAAAAGGAGACTTGGAAATTAATTTAATCTAATTATGGATTTGTCCAACCCCATATTAATTTTAAATATAATTCAAATTCGAATTTGAATTATTGTTGTAACTGCAAGAGATAAAGAATGGATTATAGTTGCTATTATTTGGATCTAATTCATTCTCCTTAAAAACCCTATCCTAACCCAATATGTCTATAAATAGAGAATAAGAAGGAACCAATTTCTCACATTCCTAGAGACCAAAAAATCGGCCATCACTAGAGGATTTTATACTCTTATTTTCGAAAATCGGCCATCACTAGAGGATCGTTTGCTAGCGATTCAAATCACTTCTCCACAAGCGGATGACTTACATAGGAGAAGGTATAATTTACATAATTTCGCATTATATTCTCCTATGTGCTTTAAGAATTAATTATTCATGTGATTTATTAAACCTATTGATCCTACGTTTTCGTGAGCGCATCATACGGGTTCCATCACCTACTTTCCAGGATTCAATCGAAATAGCGAAAGGAAAAATGGCTAAGGGACTGAGATCTCGATAATAATCCATCTCATCATCAGAAGATGACTTGGATCCATCCACACCGCTATCAACCCCAATGAGGGGGGGGGGGGGTGGCGATGGATGGATCCATCTTTACCTGTAATTGGGGTGGGTGAAACCCCTAATGGTGTACAACTGACTTCAACCCCACCGCTCTCATGTGTCATCGCGGTGGGGGGAGTTATCCCCATTTCAGACAGTCCCCCACTGCTCCAATCTGTCATCGCGGTGGGGGTGTGGTGACGTCGGAGGTTCCTGTAGCGAGGATGAGGTGCAAATGGGTCAAGGTTAACCCTATCACACATTCCTCGAATTGCGCTGGGGGAATTAGGGGCGAATGGCTCAGGGTTAACCCCACTGCTCCAGACATTCATCGTGGTGGGGTTTTTTCGATTGGACCTTCGTTTGAAGATCCCACCGCCAGCAACTATACATTTTGCATCGGTGAGAGGGCGGCGTGGATCTACCCAACCATTAGCATCAGGGTTAGATTTCACCACGGTGGGAGGGGGGTTTCTGGAGAGATCGGTGGGGGATTCACTGGAGAAATAATAGGGTTTTCACCCTTAGGTGGATGAGGTTTTCGCAGGAGAGAGCTGCGGAAGGCAAAGCGACGAGTAATGATTATGATTTTCGCTGGAGAAAACGGCAGAATGGGTGAAGGAGTAAGGTTTCGTGGAGAGAGAGAGATAGAGTTACAGACAAAGTGCAATGGGTAAGGGTAAAGATGCTTCTCGAGATTTGGGAGGAGGATTAAATTTAGGGGATAATTAAGGGATTAAATTCCCTTATTTTTTTATCTAATTCTTTCTATAAATGAAAACGCCCCAACATAATTAAGACGGTTCGAATAGAAATATGCCTCAATTTAAATGGGACGAAGAGAGTACTACTAAAATTTATCGTGTGGACCCTACTAAAAGACAGTAAGTAGTAGTTTTAGAAAGAAAAAAAGAAAAAAAAGTCATTTATATTGAATGAAGTAAAAGCATTTTCAAATTCCAAACCTCTTAAGAAAAAACAGAGAGAGAAGAAGACGACGAATATGAAGAGGTTGCTTTGTTAAAACCCCGCAGCAGCCTTTTTCCCTAACCCATATTTCCCGACTACGAACCACCATGCGCCACCTTCTCACGGCCTTGCGCCGCCCTCTTCGCCACCGCGCCATTCTCCAAATAGCCAATTACAAGCCGCAGAAGCCTCCGCCACCTCCTTCCCCGCCTTCGCTGCCCAAGCCCCCTAAGAAGCCAGTGAATTTCTTCATGCACGGTGAATCGTGGGACGACGAGTACCATTGGATGTCGCAGCTAAGAGATAGGGTTGCGATGCGGCACATGGATGTCTACATGGAGCAGGAGGAGAAGTACGCCGAAGCCGTCATGTTCGACACCGATCGCCTCCAGTCAAAGCTCCATTCTGAAATGGCCTCTCGCTTCGCTGCCAATCTCTCCACTCCTCCCCTCCGTTGGGGTCCATGGTAATATCGGTTTTCGTCTTTCTGTCACGTATTGTTACTAGTGGTGAGTGGGGTTATGGAGTGTGATTTCTTATAATTATGCTTGTTCAGAAATTTAGTTGTCGCCTTATGATTGTGTAATCTTATCGCGTTACTAAAGTTACTCTGTTACTGAAATTGAGAGATCAGACTACTTGAGAAAGTAATTCATATGTCATAACCTGTTGGTAATCTCACTTATCCACTTATTATCGCGTGTTGTTACAGTAGATGTTCCGTTGATTATTCAGAAATTTAGTTGATGGCTTGTGATTTTGTGATGAGAGGAATTGAAAAGGTTTATTCATCTATATGTGAGTTATTATACTACAGTACTTGGATTTTTCCAACTATTTGTTAAGAAGATACCTCGAAAATGATTACAGTCGCACTTCAAGAGAAATCTTACTGTGATGGTTCTCTTGTTGGAAGACGTTTGTTTCTGAGATGGAAGTGTGGAAGTTGAATTGATGGCATTGTTGTTATCCTCAGTAATGGCAAGTGGTGAGTTGGGGATAGTGTGCAATATCTTAATTCTTTTTAACAGTACCATGTTATGCAGTTAGATGATTATTGAGAAAGGAATATCCCTATTATAGCATTGATGTTTAGAAAAAGTAATCTTTTTGTTGGATAACAAGTAATTTGAAGTCTTTGTTTGCAATATCAGAAGTTTCCGGCATTGTCATTCTCTTTTTTATCCTCCTATTTCCCCGCCTACTATTTTCACACTTAGGATTTGTTACTGGATTAAGTAAGAGTTGGTAGTTTGGTTATTGGTGATTCTGGAATTCATTGTTATTTCTTCTTCAGTGTTTTTGGAACCTGGAGGTTAATGGCTGTTTCACATTATTCATGGCCAGTGCAGGTTATATTATAGGCGAGTTGAAGAAGGAATGCAATACCCAGTATTATGTAGGAGACTAGCCAGTCTTAATGAAGAGTTTATTTCTAATAAATCTCCATCAGCTGGCTTTGATTTCATATCCGGAAAGAAAATTGAGCAGAAGCTGCTTGACTATAATAAAGAATCTGAAAGATTTGGAGGTATAATTTATTTCTTCAAGCGTATCTGTATGTTTTGCAACTGTAATGACATTATTTTTGTTAACAGGCTATGCCTGTGAAGAACTATCAGAAGTCTCACCTGATCACCGATATCTTGCATACACTATGTATGACAAGGATAATGATTACTTCAAATTATCTGTTAGAGACTTGAATGTTGGGTCGCTTTGTAATAAGCCTCAGGCAGATAGGGTTTCTGGTATAGCTTGGGCTAAAAATGGGCAAGCATTACTTTATGTTGTTACAGATGATAATAAGAGACCTTTTAGGTTGGTATGCTGAAGATTTAAAGCTTTCCCTATGCATATTGGTTGCTGGTTACTTGGGTATAAATTTGACATTTTATTTTTCCAGGATCTATTGTAGCGTGCTTGGCTCAGATGCTGAGGATGTAATAATAATGGAGGAACCTCAAGAAAATGTCCAACTAAGTGTAAGACACACCAAAGACTTTCAGTATTTGACAGTAAATGCATACACAACGCAGTCATCCAAGGTATGCGTACCAGTATGTTTTGAACTCCTTAATGTATAAAAATGTTGAGCTGAAATTATATATTTTTGACCCACTGCTAGGTCTTTTTAATAAATGCAGCAGACCCTTTATCTGGAATGACACTTGTATGGGAAGGCGAACCAAACACCTCTTGCATTATTGAGCATCACCAAGGATACCTCTACCTCTTTACAGATGCGGCTTTGCAGGGGCATCCTGTTGATCACCATTACCTATTATGTAGTCCTGTTGCTTCTTCATATGGTCCGAGGAATTGGGAGGTTAGCATATATTTGTAATTAATCAGATAAGTATGCATCATACATTTTTAAGTCTCTTGGACTTGATCTTGAGTCTTCTTCTCTGATCTTATGCAGAATGTTTTTGCCCATGACCAGCAATTCATTATTGTAGATGTTGATTTCTGCAACACGCATTTGCTACTTACAGTGAAGAATGGGCGAAAATATGAATTGCTTTCTCTTTCTTTACCTTTAGATAAAGACAAGGTAAGGCAGTCTTCTAATCCTTTGATACATGTTCATAAATTTGAAATCCAATTCATGTTATTTCTATCTGTACATCATAATTGAAAATACCATATATTTCAGTTGTTGCTTTCTCTCAGGAGAACAGACATGAACTTACATTGCATGTGGTGTATAATTTACATAACATTAAAGTCACTGCAGTATCTTATTAACAAGTTTACAGGTTGGAGGTTTTCTCAAAGATTTCAGTCCTCTGAGCTTACCTCTTCCAGATTATGTAGCCCAAATATTGCCTGGAACCAATTATGATTTCTATTCTTCAACCATGCGTGTCACAATAACATCTCCTGTGGTATGCAAGTGGCTTCTTGATTCCTGTATTCTTAGTTGCATCATTTTCTTGTGCTGAAATTATGTCGGTGTATTGAGACTTGAGTTACTTTTTGATAGTTTTATAGGTTGTCTTAAATTCTTAATAATATTGTAATATGCTACATTCTTGCTAAATCAAATTTAGGGACCATAAATTGCTTTATATTCAATGTTGATTTGATGATTTTGGATGATGCTCACAAATATTGTGAACATTTTCACTGAATATGACTTAGGTTAACAGGTGCATTCCCTTAAATCAAGTATAAGTTGTTAAACCCATTTCCCAACTTGCTGAGTAAGAATCTCAGAGAAGAATGTGATATGCAGATATGTTTCAGTGCTGGTTGCACGGTTGATAATATTTGATAATATTTGGCATTTACAGCTTCTTCACAAGTTATTCAAGAACAACTAGACTAAATTTAACATCCATACCTTATTTATGCTGGACCTAGTTTATTACTGCAAAAAACAATGCAGGTGATAATTGAGAATCTCTACTTGATAGTTGATTCTAAGCCGCAAAAGTTTTTAATCTCATATATTTGATTGCATGTGTGTTACTAAGAGTTTTATCTCATAAAAATTATATTTCTGGCCACATCATTTTGTTGGAATATTTGATGATAGATGAATGGGAATTTTTAATTGTCTGGATATACTATATTAACTAATAACTAGAAATGAGTTGAAAGTCGAATCAACAATTTTCTACTAATCTTCCCCTGATTCAAATCACGCTGGTCCCTTAATAAGGTTAGATAGTGTGCCTTATCATGGTTTGGGTGTTGGCTTTTGTATAGATGCATATCATTCGATTCATTTTGCACTATGCTACTAAATTTGTTTTTCCACTGTAACATATAAGTGCAATATATTCCTTTCATCTTCCCAGATGCCAGATGCAGTGGTTGATTATGATTTACAAAATGGAAAATGGACTATTGTTCAACAGCAAAACTTGCTTTACGAAAGAACACGAGTTTTATATGGATCATCTGCTGCTGTAAGCAGTAGTAAAAAGGGTTCTGTATCTAAAAACATCGACAATACTGAAGATGATAGGGCATGGAATGATCTCTCTGAGTATTATGCTTGTGAAGAATATGATGTTCCCTCACATGAGGGGGTTTCAGTTCCACTTACCATACTATATTCACGCCACAGGAAGATAACTGGGGAAAATCCCGGATTACTTCATGGACATGGAGCTTATGGTGAAATACTTGATAAAAGATGGCGAAATGAGCTCAAAAGCCTTCTTGATCGTGGTTGGGTTGTTGCTTATGCTGATGTTAGGTTGTTTTACATATCCTTTATGTATTTGGCTGAATGCATAAGTTTATATCATTTATGTTGCCATGGGTACAAATTTGTGAATAACCTTCCACTTTTCTTCTGTCATCCTATTTAGGGGTGAACCGAACCAAAAAAATAATGAAAACCAAAAAAAAAATCGAACCGAAAAATATTAAACCAAAACCGAACCGAACCGAACCTTGAACCGTAAAAAAACCTAACCGAATTTTTCGGTTCGGTTTAGGTTGAAACCCAAAAAACCGAAACCGGAAATATTGAATAAATAATTATTAAAAATATATTTAATATCTATTTATATATTTAATAAGTAACATTAATTAAATAATTATTTAATAAGTAATATTAAATAATATATTTCGGTATTTTGGTTTTTTTGATGTCAAAACCAAAATCGAACCGAAAAACCGAAATTTTATAAAATCAAACTGAAACCGAACTGAATTTATCGGTTCGGCTCAATTCGGTTCGATTTTCGGTCTTTTACTATTTTTTGCTCACCCCTAATCCTATTGTATCTAGTAGGACTGTTGTAGAGAGATAGTTCCTGTAGATTCTTCTCCATGAAATAGATGGATTTTGCTTCTAATGAAATATTATGCTAAATTATCCTAATGTTTGGCATCACTTGCTAGTTGCTACTTTATCCCAATGTTTGGCATTATGTACAAGTTCGTGAAATTCATCTCTCCATTCTGCTTTCAAAAAAACTTCACTTCCTATCATTTTGCATGATCCATTAGGATTTTTCTGAATGAATTTTGAAAATTGTTATCCAAAAATACACCTACTCTTTAAATATTATATGAATTATGAACTATGCCAAGGCTAATCATATCTGACTGGTTGGCGATCTTAATTTCCAGAGGTGGTGGTGGCAGGGGCAGAAAATGGTCTTGTGATGGCAGGAGAACTAAGAAACTTAATTCGATTAAGGATTACATATCTTGTGCTAAGTTTCTAGTTGAAAGGCAAATCGTTGCAGAGACCAAACTAGCTGGCTGGGGGTACAGTGCTGGAGGATTGTTAGTTGCTTCAGCTATTAACTTCTGTCCAGATTTATTTCGAGCTGCCGTTTTGAAGGTAGATCAACTCAGTCAGATCATTTTTTATTTTCTTATTCTACTTTTGCATTGTTATTTGTGAAACTTTTGTGTGTACTTACAATTGTGTTTCATTTGCAAGAATTCACAGATAAGTCATAACCAGACTCTTCACCTATCAGTTTAGGCTCAGATCAATTACCCATATTGTTGTTTTATGTTATTATAACTTTTTTAACATTTGGTGATTAATCATTTTGTTCATTTATTGTTTAGGTACCTTTCTTAGATCCAACACACACCCTGCTGCTACCTATCTTACCACTTACACCTAATGACTATGAGGAGTTTGGATACCCTGGGGACATTGAAGATTTTCGAGCCATACGTGAATTTTCTCCCTATGATAATATCCAGAGAGACGCGCTATATCCTGCTACTCTGGTGACATCATCTTTAAGTACAAGGTAACTTGACATCTTATAATGTCTTTGCTCTGAGTAGATAACTTCATTAACTGAACATCAATACAAACTTGATATTACCATTATGTATTAATTAGGTTTGGAGTGTGGGAAGCAGCAAAATGGGTAGCGCGAGTGAGGGAGTATACCGTTTACGACCCTACGCGGCCGGTGCTTCTTAATTTGACAACTGATATAGTGGAGGAGAACAGATATTTGCACTGCAAAGAGGCAGCATTGGAGACTGCTTTCCTTATCAAGGTTGTGGATGGTGAGTCATGACTAGGTAATTCATTTATATGCTCTTTTGCTCTCATCCATAAGGCCTTTAGATTTTTATAGGAAAATTGATTTCCCAAATGTTTTCCAACTATCTAGCTAGCACTATTATTATATTTGTTATTTAGATCTTTTTTTCAAGATTAGCCTATGAATATTGTATAAATTAAGTGGTAATTGATACTCATTTTAACTTCAAGGGTAGTAGGATATTTTAATTTTCCATTGCTCATTTTATCAATTTCTATTTGACTTCATTATTCTCTTATTATTGTTATTCAATCTGTGTTATAATCATGCCGAAAGTTGTTAATCAATGACTATGTAAAAATTAAAACCAATTATTATTTGTTTTCTATGCATATTTAGTTTGATTTGGTACAAAGCAATATTTTGTGATTATTGGAGAAAAGCGAAGAACATAGAAAGTACAGGAAAATTGCATATATGTTTAGATGTAAGAATAACCTAAACTGAAAATCTAGAAAATTTATCAAAAAAGTTATACGTAAAACCAATTAGCGAACAATTATCTTGCACTTCATTAATATAAATAAGTAGTACAACATAATTTTACAACAAAAAAATAATAAAGCTGATAACAATTGCATGTAACATCAATGAACAATAACGAATTTCTCATGCGAAGAAAAAGAGAACCTCATAAAACATACAAAAAATTTGGAAAACCCATCATGAATATATATCTCTTCTAAAATCAAAAATGCTCCATCCACACATTCTTCGTGTCTAGATCACTCTACAATGCATGCACGATTTACGAAGTCAGCAATTCATGAAGCAACATTTTATCAAACAGGTCGTGTATATATTTCTTTTTTTAAAAAAGAAGGGTGGATTCGTTTAAATTTACAATTAGGGTCACATTAATAATCAAAAAACACACATCGCCCCCCATATTTCATTTAACTAAATTTTTATAAAATGCTTATACATACATTGAAATTTAAAATAAATCCAAGCAGCAAAATATTATTAACAAAATAGTCTCATAGACCATATATTATTTAGAAGTGGAATATGATGATCAAATATATTGGTTGGTCTCCATTGAATGGTGCATGGTTGGTGGGAGTTATCTGCTTTTGTTGCAACAGAATATATAAAGCAAAGCAAGGTTCTCTTTTGTAGTTGAGGAGACTTGTATTGTTCATGTGCATGTGCTAACCTAACCTGCTTTCCAATCCATTCTTCCACAAAATATTGCATCTCCATATATAGTTTTAATAACTTCAAATCACCCCACTTTCTTTTTTAATGCTTTATGCCACCACCATCACTTTTACACGTTCCAAACATAATTTCATATTATAGAGACAGACATGTATGTGTAGCTATCTGTATGGTAATGGAGAAGTTTGATTGAATCATATCTTTGTTGTTTTGTATTTTAGAGGGAAAGTTAAGGTTCAATCATTATATATATTCATCTTTTCAAAAAGAATGGTTCAATTCAACCAGTCCAGTCCTGCAAGGCAGAAAAGAAAAGAATATTATAATTATTCAACACTTGGAAATCATTATTGTTCTATGGCAAACAATGTTACATGGTGTGCCCCAAAAAAATCATTATTAAACCCCATTGCTCTAATTTCTTTTAATCTATCATCTATGTATGTAATTACATTAGAGTTAGTAAGTAATTTTTCTTATTTAACAGCAAGTAATTGCGAAATTCTAAGCAGGGTCAGTTCATCTTAACTATATCATTGTTTACAAAATATGCATTAATTGATGCTTAATATATCCCTATAATACATTCAATTTAAAGATAATAATAATATAATAATCATATACAAATTAATGTAATACAGTTATTATAAATTCGTGGCTAAAGGGAAAGGAAATGCAATAAGTCACTAAGCAAGTGTTAGTTATTTTCAAGGATTGGATAAAGACATTATTAATCCTGAATTAATTCACGCATGATGAATGAATAGGATTTACCTAATCTCCTCATAACTTATACTTTTAACTTAATTGCCTGACTTCATTTAAACAATTCCCATAACTGACTTATTGGGAAAAAAAATCAGTTCTGAGAATAAAACAAAACTAATCAATCCAAAATATGTAGGAATTCACAATGTTCAAAACTAGAGATCAGAAAAATGAAGTGTATATTAATCCTTAAGCATAAGGACTGCAACAAATGTGGTTTCAAATAAACATATATTTTCAGCTATTCAATAACCCAATACAGGAAGATGCAAACAGAACATGAAGAATGAAGAATATTATACAGAAGAAAGCATATAACTCAACAGCTCAATGTGGAAATAAGATGTAATGCTAATTCTTTTATGCTCAGCTTCAGTACATCACTACTACTATCAGAAATCATACAAGAACCCCAAAGGGGCAAGGACAGAATCCAAGCAATCAAAAACAAGAATAAACAAATGCAACCCGATCACAGCGAAGATGCAGGAGGGGCAAAAAGAATCTGGCCAAAACTTTCCTGGTATTGCACGTGAGGTTCTCATCTGCCTCAGCATCGAGATATGATATTCATAAGCAAACACCCTTCTAATCTTCTGCTCGTACAGAATTGCAACATTCACTCGTCCATTACTATTCGACCTCCTCTGCAACAGACGGAAGAGCACCCTCCTTGACAAATGTAGGATCAAGAAATCTTGCCACGAACGCCCACAGCTTGTAAACATCGTCAAAGTTTGTTAAAAAGCCAAGTGAGGCTGTGACAACTTCAACTCTGATGAATCCACTTTTACCATCTTGTCTGCCATTTTCCATTGGCTTGCAAAGAGTAGTATCGTCAAGATTTGGAGGTCGTCTCTGCTGTTTTGGGCTGTCTAGTATACGTATGTGGCTGAGTATGCCGACACCCAGTGAAATACCATAAGATTCAGCCAGTTTTTGCACAACTTCTGGACTAATGAGACCCCTGTTTCTGTCCCTGACATTGAAGGCGACTGAAGCACCTCTTTCGTACTTAATCTTCGGGCCATATATATGAACAAGTGGCGCGCTGTCCTTCTCGCTAACACTAGGCAATCTCAGCTGCAGCAAAGATGTGACAAGCCAGTTAATCAAGAAGCGTAGGCGGGAAGTGGTCTTGTTGAGGCCCAACATGTTGATGTGATCAAGATGTCTGCAGAGTATCTCTGGTTCAGCCCTCTCTGAATCTTGCTCGTAGCCATAGTCCCCATCGCTCATGTAATCTTCATCATCGACACTGTTTCCAGACATTTCTCCTGGCTCCAGAGTTTGACTGAGAAGCCCTCCGCGATTATCCTCCGTACTGAAGGATACCCTTCGCCCCCTACTTCCTGGCTGCTGCTCAATCTCATCTACTCCGAAAAACCTCCCACCAGCAATTCTACTTCCTTCTCGCCTTTCCAGTAGCCGGAATTCACCTTCCGTTTCTCTTCTTATCGCACTCTCTTTCTCGAGTGAAACCTCAGTCACAGAGCCATTGTGAATGGAAGCCAACTTGCTGCGATTGGTTCTAACAGAGCCCTTGATCAAACTAACTGATCTACTCGTTTCAGGCTCTTCTTCTATTTCCTGAAAACATTGATTATCTGGAGTCTCGCATTGTCCTGGAGCACGGCACCTTTCTGTAAACTGTTCGTCTTCAGGAATCTCTTTGAAATGGTCTAATTCTTGAGACACTGATCGCACTGCAGCATCAAATGACAATACATGATGGTCTTCATGGTGGGTTGGGTTCAATTCCTTGTCATGCATTGGGCTGCTTGATAAGTTTGATGCTTTTGGAGAAGTCAATTTATTAATTTTACGGCTAGAGAACCAAGCAGGCGGCAATGGAGAGGAGCCCTTGCTTTTGCTCGCATGGCCAGCATTATCAGATCCTAATGGGCTCTGACCCAAATCGATCCACAGTGAATTATCAGACGATTCATCTTCACTGAAGACTGGGCTTTTCATAACCTCTCCAACAGAAATGCTTTCAGTTTCTTCAAATATGGTGCTTGCCCCGTCTCTATCAGAACTGTTGTCATGCTCCATCTCACTCTCGAATACATCCCTCACCTGAGCAGAAGTGTATGCACCAGAAAAGGCAGGCAACTGAGATACGGGGCAACTTTCAGAAGCCAACTCACCATTCCCTTTGGCTTCCTCATCTTCACCAAATCCGGGGAAATTATCCATTGAATCACTCAAGTACATAGGAAACACGGGCGTGATTTTCACTATACCAGAACCCGCATGGCCAGACTGGTTATAAAGGCTTGCCATTACAGATTTCTTAATCAGAAGGCATCCAAATCCAGTCGGGTCATATCCAAACACCCTATAGAAAGACGTGATGATGAAATCCGGTCTGAATAAAGACAATCCAAGAGAGTCCATGTCTTTTGGACCCAATGCCCCAGCATCAAGCAAGACATGCCAATTATTCTGTTGAGCCAGCGCCATCCATTGATACGAGTACTTAGCACCAGTCACCCTCGACTGAACAGGGAACACAAATAGACCGGTTGCTGCATCTTTCTTCCTCTTTTTCTTATTTGATATCTGCTTCCTCAGATCTGTGGAACACAGTTTCAAGGTAGGCCATCTAAACCATGCACTCTGCACCTTCGCACCCTTCTCTCTAGCACTCTGACCCATCCAATTCACCGACTGGCTCTCATGATCAAACATGGTCAACAACCTCTTGTTTGTGTGAAAAGGGTACGATTCAGCAAGCAACTTAAAAGCTGAGCCACGACTCACAGTAAAAACAAGGCCGTACTCATTCTCAGGGATATTCAAATAATCCATTATTCGGGTCTTAATATCGTGCTCTACTGTGCCTTTCTCAGCTCCCCCATACAAAGCATGATTACTCAGATTGACAGTTATCTCAGACAAACTAAATGTAGTCGACTCCCAATAATGAACAGTTTGCAGCAATGAAAAGAGCCCAAATCCACAGTAATCAAGGCATACCTTCGAAGCAGCAGCGCATAGGTGCGAGTACTCGTCCTCCCTCAGCTGGTCAATCCTCTCTGACGACTGGTACTTGGGGTACATCATGAGGAACTTTGAGAAAGCTTCATTCAACTCTGGAATCGAATCTGCTAACTCAAATATGCGCTCAGCAGCAAGAGCAGTGGCTCTGAGGAATTCCTTCTGGGCGTTCAGTCGTGCCAGTGACCGGGATCTGCCTAAGCCGTCGTCTTGTGTGGCCACCTCGGAATCCATACCCTGTGATTTAACAAGGGATCCATCCTCAGATGCTTCCTCAAGAGCCTCCCTTAATTTGTGTTCTTGCAGCTTCCTCAGAGCCGAAGACTTCGCCTTAATCTCTTCGCTCGAATGCTCCAACCCGTCTCTTCTTCTGCTCTTCTTGTCCAAGAGCAGAGAAGCACAGTGAGACAATGGCTTCCATAGAGAGAGATGCATTAAAGCTCTTTTCTTTCTTTCTTTATCTCCTCCTTCACTAACTGTTTGCAATCAATCTGAGAAAAGAGAGAATACAATCTAGCAAAATGGTTGTTTTCAAGGTTTTATCCCATCTACCAACCGAATGAAAAAGGGGCTCTGTTCAATTTCAACCCTAAACACCCAAAAGCAAAAGGAAAACCAAAGGCGGAAAAGCTTGCTCGAGAATAAAACTTTGCTTCAAAATCCAAACAAATCTATTCTTAAGGAAGGAAAGTAGGAGGGCATTTACCCTGAACAGAACATTCAAACAGAAGGAAGTGACATCGAGTCGAAAAGGAGTAGTAATTCAAACAAATTGAAAGTCGAAATTGCTCCAGATCAAAGAAATCCTAGATTAGACATTTCTTCAAACTTCAAACCTCAAATAGAATAACCCAGAAAAAGAGGAGGCATAATAGAATGAGCAAAGGAGCAAGCAACGAAAGGAGAGTCGAACCCAGATCCCCAACTACACAGTAGGTAGGCCAAGTCAGAAGATTTAACCAACTAAGAAAACAAAATAAACGTAAAAAATAAATTCCTCACACAGAACCCTCCTTCTTCCTTTATTGAAGCACCAGCAAGAACTGTGAGCTCACTTTTTTTTCTCTCTCTCTCTCAATCTCTCTTGTTTACTCTCTCTCTCTCTCTCTGCACTTTCTGCAAGCCAATTAAGGCAAACCCTCCACAACAAATGCACATTTACTTCAATCGTGAATCCAAAAACATACCTATATTCATTACCTTCACCACCCTTCCTTTCCCCACTCTACCGCAGCGGACTATTATATATCTATATGTATATATATCTATCTGTGTATGTCAGTGTCACCTTTGACATTGACTCTCAATTGGTATTGGAGAAGAAAATGGGTTTATTCTTAGGAATCGCTTAACAATGCCTTTTTACACTATAAACAACAAACCCACAAAACTACACACAAAATTACAATTAAATAAATAAAATAAAGATAAAAAAGCATAGAGTGAAATTACGTTTGACTTTCAGTCTCTTAGATCTCTTAATACGTTGATTGTGTTGTTTTATTACATAAATAAATCTAGGAATGGTGGTGGGGCCCTATCTGACCTTTTAAACCAATTCATTTAATTTAATTATTATTCAGTCTTATTCTATCATCAAACTATTCTATTATCCAACTGAACTTTTACGCACTTTACTTATTAAAACGTCCTATTAACGATGACAAATTTCAAAAATAGTAAAAATTATTATTTCAAAAATATATGAATTCTACTATCTTTATCATTCTTAATAATCGTGTCAAAAAAAAATATCATGCTTAATGAGACCAAAAAGTCAAAAAAAATATCATGCTTAATGAGACCAAAAAGGAAGCCGTAATAAACTGTTTTCTGTCTACGTCTTGTTCTTGATAGTGTATTTTAACAAGTTTGCAAGTGTGTTTATCTGAACAAAATTGAATCAAATTTAGGACCGTGTCCAGATTTGGTCAATTGAGAGTGATTTCATATTCAGGTTGACTACACTATAAACACTCACATTCGAATGTAATCTCCATTATAGCATCATGACATGTAATTAAATTGATCAAACAAACAAAATCTAAAGTGTGGGTAGGTTTCCAATTAGCCTGTCAATTTTGACTTGATTTTGATGTTCATTATGATAATATGGATCAAATCATCATGGGATTTTATTTAATTTGCTTATAGTTGTTTAGAATGTTAATTATGTGGTGATAATTAATTGTTTGCTAAGTAAGCCTGACTGATCAATAATTGTGCTTGCTAATTACGAGCATGTGCAAACATTACATCTACCATTTCTTTAGTTATATTATTAGATGCCCATTTTGTCCCTCTCCTATATAATATATACTCCCTCCGTCCCACTAATAACGACCCATTTTCCATTTTGGGACGTCCCATTAATAATGACTCATTTCTTTATTAGGTAAACATTTGCACATGGGGTATTTTTTGGGTTTTGTGCTATAGGTAAATATTAGGTGTTTCTTGGTCTTCGTGTATAAAGTAAATGGGTCGTTATTAGTGGGACGGAGGGAGTACATTTTTTTACTATCTAAACATCAAAATTTATGGTGATCGAGATGTTATTCATTAAAATTACATATTATTTATATTATTTTAATTTATTATGATATTTATGAAGAAAATAATTCCTTGTTATAATATTAATAATGGGTTTTCAATTATTTCATTAGTCGATTTTAATTAGTAAATACTAAATTAAAATATATTATTTAAATCCTTTTTATTTCTTATTTATCCCGATTAGTAAACACCTCACATATCCTCTCATATCCATTGACCTCATGATATTATTGCAATCTTATCCTAATTCAATTGGTATGATATATATATATATATATATATACACACATTAATTTTTAAAACATATTTAGGAAGAATAGAGAGGGTTGGGTTTATGTGTATGGTTGTTTTGTTTTGGGGGTAGATGCAAATTAAGACTTGTACTATTAATATTATTATTGTTGAATTTTGTTTTATACGCTTATAACAATCTTAATTAAATATAAACCACTTGAGCACTGCTCCAGCTCGACTGTTCCACTTGCATATGTTTCAAAATAATTAGTATTAATTTATTTAGTCAACCATCGATTATCAACGTACTTCACCTTAATTTAAAATGAAATAAATTATAATATAACCAGAACATAGACACGAAAATATTATATTTAGGTGGAGGGAGAGATATAGGAAGGCGGCATTTTTATTAACAAGTATGAGAATTTCAAATCGGATCGGCTCGGTTCAACTTGTTTAAAATATTATGGTGTTCGAGTTCGGCTCTAAATGTAATTGTTAAGTTTGAATTCAATTTGTGAAATTCTTGATAAGATTATTTTCAAAATTAAGCTCTAACTGGACTCTTTTCACATTCGTATTAATAGTTATGAAGGCTCTAATTAGTAACATTTGTTTTGTTTTGTTTTTCTTGGTTAATTGAATTATTAATGGCTTAAGATTCTCTCGTGAGTCGTGAACTGTGGCGCAATAACTAAAAAAAGTCATGATAAACAAAAGGGGATGAAAAGTCTATTTGACTACAAATTTAACTTTTTTGACTATGAAAAATAGTACTAATTCGAATCTCCCAAATACACCAAATGAGTTGAGTTGCCTTACGTCGAATCGAATGTGTCCTAATAGTAAAGTTTAATTCCGAACAAATTACTAAATGATTAGAGACTTTGACTTTGACTTAATATTTGATTTCGATGAAACAAGAAAGAAAATGAATGTGTATTTTACTTTTACACTTGGCTTATGGAGTGTTATTAGTGTTCAATCAAATTGTCTAGCTATAAACTTGATATTCACATTTCATTACTACAATATTTCAAATTTGGAACTGGAGGGAATTTAATACGATGGTATAATTAAGCAACATCAATTTCTTGTAACATAACATATCGTGTGTGATTATTTACTTATAAGTAATGGATAATACATCCGATTAAATTAATCCACCATCATATGAATTATACATTTAGGAAGTCATTACTAAACCGAATAAAGCGGAATAAATACATACATATATATATATATATATATAAATAAAAATATTAGAATTAGATTAATAGGATACCATAAAATTCGTAATTAATATTATAATCAGGAATTCAGTTAGCATGATTAATATTATGATATGTTTTCACGTTTGGTAGACTCGGCTCAATACTTGAGAAAATATTTCTAGCAATGGAACACATGAGGTCAATTCATAATTCTATACTCATTTTCAATTGTATATGAATTTGATTATTGTTAAGTCATTTTACAGTCTTATGAAGTAAATAATAACTTGGGTGCGTATATTGATTTAGTAATTAGAATATTTATTCTCAAAATGAAAGGGTGACTCGCTAGGGTTTAATAAAGTACATGATTTAAAAAAAAGGAATTACACAAGTAAAGTGGAGTAATTTGGAGTAGAAATTGATGAATGATAATTAGGCAACTTTGGCAGTTGTAACAAAAAGTCCTTTTAGAGAAAGTATACAAATATTGATAGTTACTACAAAATGAAATGAAAGCAACAAAAAAATAGGGTACAAAATAAGGATAGGACAGGACAGGACACATTGCACAAAACCAGACATAATTAATGGCATCTCTCCAACTTTTCCACCATATTGTCCTTTTTGCCTACCTCTTGGGTTCATCATCACTTTGGGAACATTATTTTCTGTCTTTAACAAAATATATTCAATTTTCTTGTTCAAACATTTATTAGTATCAATCTCTAGCTAATTCCTCTAATCGATAATATATATAAATATAAAAGGTGTAGATCTTGTAGAAAATATATTCTCCTAAGAAATAGAAAGCAATATTAGTTATTTTCCTCAAAAAAATATTGGTCATTCATTAAGATTAATAAATTATTATTATTAATTATTTTTAATAACTTAATTATAATATAAAATTTGTAATTAACAAACTAAGGATATAATGTTACAATTATGTAAAATCGAAAATTTAATGCAACCATAATTTTAGGTAAATGAAGTGTTCAAGTTCCTTAAAATTATATCAACAAAATATATTTGATTTAAAATATATTGTATACGCATTTTTTTTTAAACAAAACATATGTTTCTATTGAATTATATAAGTAAATGCATTATTTTTATAAAACAAATTTGATCAATTATATAAAGAGATGTTGAAATAGCTTTGATGATTCAATGATATTTTTACTTTAATTCCTTAAATTCAAGGTTGATAATTACTTCGATCGGATGAATACTATTGATAGAATAATTAAGTCCAAATTAAATTCATTGGTTGATTGTATCACTAGCATTCACTTTTGTTGGTACGAGAAATTTATCATGAATCCACTTATTTATACTGCTTTCGTTATTGTTGCTGGATTGGTTGTATGACTTGCTTCTATTGGACCTAGAGTTGGTCAAGGGACTACTGCGGGTCAAGCTGAAGATCTTCTATAATTGCGCATGTGAGGGGTGATTTCTTGGTTACGGTTAGTCATTAATAAGTTGATTATTTTTAGATAATAGTAGATAGAAAGCTTGTAAGGAATCATATTAAAACCCGATATTTTGGTTTTCTGATTTGCCATCTCCCTTACCGATAAAATGTAGCAAGTTTATTTTCATTCTGATGAGCATCTTTTTATCGTTCATCTTCCCTATCGACGAAAGTTGCAAACTAGTTTTTCATTCCTATATGCTGATTTGAATGTGACTTTTTGCTTTTTATATAACTGTGAATTGATCAAACTTAATTCCCCTTCCTGGAACATAATTGACCACGTGGTAGAGTGGTAGAAACGCTTATTTCTTCCATATTTTGTACCTTACCTCCATGTAACAATATGTTATTGCTAAGGCGTAGATGAACCACACCAATTCATCCATTTCATTCTAGGGTGACAAAAGGATTGTACCATTTGAGCCATTTTTTTTCATGTGTTTTCCCAAATGTATGGAAAAAGTTGCAATCAATAGGATTTCCCTTACCCTTCCGAAATGGAAGAGCGTTAAATTTTTTTCCTTTCTGCATGGACCAAGAAATTAGTTCTAGTCGTAAGAAGAATGCTTGGTATAAATAACTCACTTCTAGGTCTTCGACCCCCTCAATCACTATGAACGCTTCCAGAGGTGTTTCAGAAATGTTAGTGTTCGAGTAAATAGTTCTACGAACGAATGAGTCATATTGACTTGAAAAATGGAAGAATTTGTACAATTATACGTTTCTTCACAACTTTGTGGAAAATCATCAATTATGAATATGATAGATACATGTGACCCCGTTGGGGAGAAATGCATCTACTTTTTTTTTACAAACGCATCAAATTAAAGTATGTGAAAAATCACGCAAAGACTCATTATCCATTGCGAATGACACCCGAAAATTAAATGTATGATTTTTTGTTATATAAAATAAAATAAGTATTCGGATTTTAAATGCATATAGGTAAAATAAGTATACAATTTTTTACAAATAATGCATCGTAGTTTTGATAGTTCTAATTTTATAGTAAGAGTTTTTTGATTTGAAGTGTTGAAATTTGTAAGTGGATTTGAATCTTTTAGGTTTTACAGAGTACATATATTTTAACTGATTTACTCCTTTTGCATTGTTATTTAAGCAATGCAAATAGTAAAAACGAATATAGTTAAATAAATACGAAATTAATTATAACCCTTACATCAACACAAATTAACCAAAAAAATTACTTCCTATTTATGACACTACATGTCTTTTTTACCGGAACCCAACTATATATACATATGTTAATAGATTTCGTAGCCATTTTTTTATGCTCTTATTATATAAAATAATATATACTCTCTCCGTTTCATTATAACTAGTATGTGTCCCGTGCGATGCACGGTGAATTAATAGATAATCGATATATTTTCAATAAAAAAATATGTATTGTGATGCACAATTCATAGATGTTTAAAACATAATTTTTAGGATAAAATAATCAGATTGTACTGAACTATCTCATCACGCTTATGTCATTTTGGATTAGATCGGGTCAGCCTGAAACTTAATCGTGTATTTATCTTCACAATCCATAACTGTCAATTTTCAAATCGCCCGAATCTTTTTTTACGGCTCTAAACATGTATTTTAATAGATGAGTTGAGTGTATTGTTAGTGGTATACAAGTGTTATATTGTTTATTAATTAAATATGTGTATCGTAAGTAAACTAAAATTTATTAATTTATTAATAAATAATATAAAATATGATGAAAATTAATAGATATGTGAATAATATAACAATTAGTGGTAGGTAAAATAATGACAATTTAAATAAATAAAAATAATATATATCGACGATAACGATAGTATTTAAAATTATATATTTGAGTATTTACCAGAATAAAATCATGTATATTTTTTATGCAATAATTAAGATGAATAAAGTGCATTAAAAATAATTTGATTAAAGTGTAGGATTATATACCGATGAATTTTGATACATTTTGATTTATAGATAATAATTGAGTTGTTTGTGGTAAGTAAATAAAAATATTTCCTATTTTAATACATGTATAATAAATTTACATAGTAAAGTTTTTTAAATGATCGTAATTTTTTCATATTAAATTTGTTTATTTTATATCATATATCAAATTAAAGCTCTTGTCAAGATCTTTAATTTAAGATGCATATTGCATGTGGTTACACGAACGAAATTCAATTATTTTATCAAAACAAAATTATAGAGGAAAGAGAAAATTAATTATATTTAAATGTATTTAATATTATAATAGTTTTAAAACAATAAATTATATTATTAATAGATTTATATGTGTTAAGAAAACTATAATTACCGCATTACTATAGAGAGATTCCACGTTCTTTTAAAAATAACTGCTATATATATATATATAATTTGGCGCTAAAAGTTGGTTATCAAAACCTTGTTTTCATATATTAATAGATTCCATTTCATTATAATTGATCCTGTTTAACTAAAACTATAAATGTTTTTATTAATTATTAAGGCCAAGTCTAATAGATCCAAGGTTATTTTATATCATTTGTGTTTGGTATTTATATATAAAAGTAGATAAAAGGGGAAAAAACATGTGATAAGTATTAAGCAAAACATAATTATATGGAGTGGGTGGGGGCCGCCCGGGTCTTAGAGTATGGATTTTTTCTAAGAAAGGTTTTCATTTGTATTATAAAATCTTTTATTGATATAGTATATATCTATAATTATTTGTATTTGTGATTGGTCCTTTGTATACTCATCATCACTAATTAAAGGAAATTATATCAAAGTAGGTAAAAAAAATGGATAAGAAATTGTCTGTACTCATATATCCGAATATGTAATCTATATTTATGAAACTAAAAGAAGTATAAATGAGGTGATCGTTAACACATTTTGATTGTTTAATGATCATTAATTGTAATTTGTACTCAATGACAAAATGTTGAAATTAGGATATCTATCTATTTGAATTTGATTTTGGTATTACATGGCTATTTATTGAAATATATTACTCCCTCCCGTCCCACTGAACATAACACATTTTCTTTATTGGGACGTCCACTAAACTTGACACATTTCATAAATAGTAAAAGTTATTTCTTCAACAAGATGTGTATCCTACCACTTTTATCACTTTTACACACTATTTTATGCACTCTCCTTAATAATCATGCCAGAAAAAAAATGTCATGTTTAATAAGACGGGTATATAGTTTAGTAGTGGCAGTAGATAAATTTGGTATAGAACAGAGATTAATGATGAATTTAAACGAATTGATTTTGAATAATAAATTAAATGAATAGTGCATGGATGGTAGTAATAAATGCATGGCTTGGATTTTGGTTGCAATTGTGAGTGTCGTTTTCAGTAGGTAGTAATAAATGCAGCAAATGTGGTCGTTTATTGCATTTATTTACAATCAGCCTGTCACATGAAAAGGTATCCTATGGCTCAATATTGGAGTATTTTTTTACCCATTTTCATTGGTACGTAGTAATCTCTCCAGTCGCATTTAAGATGACTCATTTCTTTTAGGTACGTACACCAATAAAATTTCTTTATTTTTACTTAATACATATTTTTTCTAAAAAAGTTGTTATAAAAAAAAATAAGTCATCTTATTAAGACGGACGAAAATGACAAAATGAGTCATCTTAAATGGGACGAGGAGTACTCCATTATTACTTATTGCTAACAGCAACACAACAACAAAATCTGTAGTTTATATTTTTAATATTCATTATTTCTTTCGTACCTCTATATATATAAATATAAATAAGCAAAATCATTTTTGTCATTTTTTCTCAATTTGTCCTTTTTTATCCTATTTAATTACTTTATTATTTTTCGCTTCTTATTTTTATTTTATCTTAAATTATAACATTATAAATAAATAAAAAATTATACTTAAATATAGCTATATTTATATATATTCATATTATCAATAATTAATTTTCTTAATTTCATTTATAGAATTATATTTTTATTTTAATAATTTATATATTTTGTGAAATTATATATAATTAATGAAAATGTGTATATATGTGTGTGGATAAAGTTTATATAAGAAAGAAATTATATATGAGAATGAAACAAAATATATCCTTGATCTATCTAAAATTAGTTAAGATTAATTGAATTAAATATAAATGTATTTCATTATAATGGGAATATACAAATTATATATGAGTTACTTTGTAAAAAAAAAAATCACAATTCTTGATTTATTAAAATAAATTGTTGAGATATTTTAACATTTATCATTTAAAGATTATTTTTATATAATTCAAAATATATAGAATAATATTATGAATCGTAGATCCATAATATATTTAGATTATTAGACATATAAAATGATTCATACTCAAGTAGATAAAATTTAAAAAGTGTTATCAGACTTGGATGACTCATTATTGTCGTCGAACTTGACTGAACTTGGATTAAGTTGAAAAAAATTGTAATCCATAATTTAGTTTATCTTAAATATACACACAAATAATACATATATATGTTACTTGCAATTTGCAAATTGCAATTGGCATAACAAAACAAAAGATCATAAAGTATATCGATTGAAACTAACATTAATTTTTTGGATTGTTTAGGAAGAATTTATGTGAACAAATGTTGTGTTGGTCACAAAACGAGTATACTGCGTGTGTGTGTGGGGAATGTTACATTCAAACAAAATATAAAAAGATTTATTATTTTGTTATGACAATTGAAATTTGCAAAATGCAAGTA